>CP125978.1:400751680-401027108 GCA_030063025.1 Avena longiglumis
CCGAAACCACGTAAAATATGCAAGAAAGTAGGCGTCTAACTTTGTTTTGCGAGGGTGTGCGATGATGTGATATGGCCATGATTGTGATTATATTCGATGTATGCAATGTTCCTTATTGTAAAGTGCGCAGCGGCGAAACCATATGGTTGTCTTTAATTTATGTTAAGACTGCGTGTCTATTCAAAGTAGTTGTAATAGTTGAAGCGGTGGGCGACAATGACCATGGAGAAGCGTCATTGACCTTGATGCAATGCGGTGATGATGGAATCATGTTAGGTGCTTGAAGATGGAGATCGGAGGCACGAAGAAGAAAACCATATCATATCACATATATATTGAATTGCATGTGATGTTAATCCTTTATGCATCTTGTATTGCTTAGTGAGGCCGGTAGCATTATAAGATGATCCTCATGCACATCAATTTCAAATCATAAAGTGTTCACCCTTAGTTAGCACGTTGCTAAAGCTTGTTGTTTGAAGCACCACGTGATGATGGTGTTCTAGATTACGCAAGTGTATACAGCGTGAGCAAGCCAGATTTGCTCATGCGAAACTAAGGTTTGATCTTGACGAGCCTAGCATGTACGAGACATGGTCTCGGAACACGGATTACGAAAGGTAAAGCATGAATCATATAGTAGATATGATGAACATGATGATTGTTCGCCATTGAAACTATATCAACTCTCGTGATGATCGGTGTTGATGTAGTGGATTTGGTTCGTGTGATCACTAAAACAATGTGAGGGATGTTGTTTTGGTGGGAGTTCACCTAGTTTAATTTCATTAATTAATTTGAACTCAATTTGTCATAAACTTAGTCTAAACTATTGCAAATATGTTGTAGATCAATGGCAGCTACCATCAATTTTAATGCGTTCCTAGAAAGAAAAGTTGAAAAACAATGGAAGCAACTTAGCGGATTGGTTCCGCAATTTGAGGATTGTCCTCCAATTTGGTAATTTGACCTATGTCTTTGGATGCATTGGGTGACCCACACGTGATGCTTCGATGAAGTAAAGAATGTTTACCTCGCTCGGAAGAATCGGTACTCCATAGTTAGGTGTGCTATCTTGTATGGTTTAGAATCAGACTTGAGAAAAGGTTTGAAAATTCAGACCCATATGATATTGTCGAGGATCTCAAATTGATTTTGAGACTCATGCGGCAATTGAAAGCTATGAGGCTTAAAAGTTCTTTAAGCGCAAGATGGAAGAAGGCAGCTCCGTCGTGAGCATGTGCTTAAGATGTCAGGCACGCAAACAAACTTCAAAGCTTGGGTATAGTGATTCCTAATGCTTTGGGGATTTCCGTGTCCTCGATCACTACCAAGTTACAAGAACTTTGTGATGAACTACAACATGAGAACATGAACAAGGCGTTGCGAACTCTTTGCCATGTTGAAATCTGCGAAGTGGAGATCAAGAAAGAGCACCAAGTGTTGTTGGTCAATAAGACCACCAAATTCAAGAAAAGGCAAGTCTAAGCAAAGGGACACTTCAAGAAGGGTGGTAAGAAAGCTACTGCACGAAGAAGACCAAAGGCTGGACCTAAGCACTGGCGGGTGCTTTCTTGCAAGGGAGAAGGTCCTTTGGGCGGAATTGCCCAAAGTACTTGGCGGATCGAAGCGGCAACATCAAGAAGAAAGGTATATCGATATACATGTTATTGATGTGTATCTCACTAGTACTAAATAGTAGTGCAGGTATTTGATCTTGGTTCGGTTGCTCATATTTGTAACTTCGAAGCAGGTCTTTGCGAATAAGCGGAAGCTAGCGAAGAGCGAGGTGACGATGCGGCGTGGGAAGCGGATCAAGGTTGATGTGATCGCGGTCGACGCGCTACCCTTCATCTACCATCGGGATTAGTTTTATACTTAAATAATTGTTATTTGGTGCTGCGTTGAGCATGAACATTATCTCGGGATCTTGTTTATTGCGAGGCGGTTACTTGTTTAAATCGAGAATAATGGTTGTTCGATTTATATGAGTAATATGTTTTATGCACATGCACCTTTGATAGATGGTCTATTCTTATTGAATCTCGATGGTGGAAATACACATATCAACAACATTGAGGCTAAGCGTTTGAAATCAGCGATAATTCGACCTATATGCAACTTGTCGTCTTGGTCACATTGGATTAAGCGTGAAGAAACTCCATTCCGATGGACTTCTTGAATCACTTGATTTTGAATCACTTGAAAGATCTGAAGCATGTCGATGGGAAAAATGACTAAGACTCCATTTTACGGTATGATGGGCGAGCTACGGACTTATTGGAAATCATACATACCGATGTGTGGTCCAATGAGTGTAGCATCATGTGATGGTTATCGTTATGTTCTTACCTTCACGGATGACTTGAGTAGATATGGGTATATCTATTTCATGAAACATAAGTCGAAACTTTCGAGAAGTTTAAGGAGTTTCAAAGTGAGGTAGAGAATCAGCGTAACAAGAAGATTAAATTTCTACGTTACGATCGTGGAGGTGAATATCTAAGTTCTGAGTTTGGCGAGCATTTGAAGAAAGTCGGAATACTTTCACAATTGACACCTTGGGAACACCACAAGCGTAATGGTGTGTCCGAGCGTCGTGTCGAACTCTCTTAGATATGGTTGGTTCTATGATGTCACTTACAGTTACCGCTATCATTTTGGGGTTATGCATTAAAATGCCGCATTCACTTTAAATAGGGCACCGTCTAAATCCGTTAAACGACACCGTATGAATTATGGTTTGGGAAGAAACCTAAATTATGGTTCCTTAAAGTTTGGGGATCTGAAGCCTATGTAAAGAAGTTACTGGGACAAGCTTGAACCCAAAGCGGAAAAATGCGTCTTCATAGGATACAGAAGGAAACTATTGGGTATACCTTCTATCATAGATCCGAAGGCAAACATTCGTTGCTAGAATGGATCCTTTCTAGAGAAGAATTTCTCTCGAAAGAAGTATTTGGAAGGAAAGTAGAACTCGGAGGTTGTTGAACCTTCTCTCGAAATTGCGAGTAGCGCAGCACGGAAGAAGTTCTGTGGTGCTGCACCAATAAGAGGAAGCTAATGATGATGATCATGAAACTTGGTTGAAGTTGCTCTGAGCCTCGGAGGTCAACGAGAACTCGTACCACTCCAGTTGGTATGATTCCGTTATGAATGTCATGTTGGTGGACAACACCGATGACCCGAGACATATGAGGCGATGATGAGCCCGATTCAATAAATGGCAAAGCCATGAAATCCGAGATTGGATCCATGTCGAAAACCAAGTATGGACTTTGGTGGACTTACTAGGATGGCGGAAGAACTGTCGAGAACAAATGGATTTTCAAGAAGAAAGCAGATCTTGATGGTAATATTCTTGTCTATAAAGCTCGACTTGTGCAAAGGGTTTCGACAAATTCAAGGAGTTGACTACGATGAGACTTTCTCACGATGTGAAGCTAAAGTCTGTGAGGATTATGTTGTAATGTTGCATATTATGATTATGAGATATGGCAGATGGATGTCAAAACAGCATTCCTCAATGGAGACATTGATGAAGAGTTGTATATGATGCAACCCAAAGGTTTTGTCGATCCTAAAGATGCTAACAAGGTATGCAAACTTCAGCGGTCCATCTATGGATTGAAGCAAGCATCCAGTTGGAATCAACGTTTTGATAAGGTAATCAAAAGTTTTGGTTTTATACAAACTTATGGAGAAGCTTGTATTTACAAGAAAGTGAGTGGGAGCTCTGTAGCATTCTTAATACTATATGTGGATGACATATTGTTGATTGGGAATGATGTAGACCTTCTTAATAGTGTCAAGGAATATTTGAATAATAGTTTTTCAATGAAGGATCTTGGCGAAGCAGCTTACATATTAGGCATAAAGATTTATAGAGATAGATCGAAGCGCCAAATATCATTGTCTGAAGTACATATTTGGACAAAGTTCTAAAGAGATTTGGAATGGAAGAAAGCAAGAAAGGGTTCTTGCCCATGTTTATATCGACCTTGAGTAAAACTCAAAGTCCGACATCGGCGGAAGATAGAGAAAGGATGAGTAAGACTCCTATGCCTCGACCATAGGATCTCTAATGTATGCCATGCTATGTACTAGACCCGACATTGCATATCTTTGTTAGTTTAACTAGCGGATATCAAAGTGATCGAGTGGATCATTGGACGATCAAAAACATCCTTAAGTACTTGAGAAGAACTAAGGATATGGTTCTTTCTTATGGAGGTGATGAACATTTCGTTGTTAATGGTTACACCGATGCTAGTTGGAACACCGATCCGGATGATTCTAAATCACAATGCGGATACGTATTTATTTTGAATGGTGCGGCGATTAGCTGGAGGAGTGCAAAGCAAAGCGTTGTGGCGAGATCTTCAAGCGAATCGAATACATGGCTGCCGGAGGCTTCTGAAGCGATATGGATGAAAGAGTTCATTCTGGTGGGTGTGGTTCCAAGTCTTGCTGGACCCAATGTCTATCTCTTGTGATAACATAGGCGCCATAGCCAATCTTGAGAACCAAGGTCACACAGAAGGTGAAGCATATCAAGCTGCGTTTCACGCTATTCGAGAACATATCCGGGATGGGGATATAAAGATTTGCAAAGTACACAGATCTGAATGTGGCGGATCCGTTGACTAAACCTCTCCAGGGCAAAACATGACCAACACCAAAGCGCCATGGGTGTTGGGTATATTACCATGTAATCTAGATTAGATGACTCTAGTGCAAGTGGGAGGCTGTTGGAGATATGCCTAGAGGCAATAATAAATGTAGTTATTATTATATCTTTGTGTTTATGATAAATGTTTACATTCATGCTATAATAGTATTAACAAGGAAACATTGATACTTGTGTGATTTGTAAACTTAATTTGAAGTCCCTAGTATAGCCTCTATACTTCACTAGCTTGTTGGTTGATTAATGATTGTGGTTTCCCTATCATGAACATTGAGATATTATCAACAACAAGATCATATCGTTAGGAGAATGATATGGTGGACATACTCCTATAGATAAGCGTAGCATAAAGATCAAGTCATTTCATTAGTTCAATTGCTATATGCTTTACGATACATAGTAACCTAATTCCTTCGACCATGAGATCATGCATATCACCTTTCTTGGATGGATGCTTTGATGACATCAAACACCACACCGTAGCAGGTGGTTATAAAAGTGGCATTGAGTGTTAGGAAAGTATTGGTTGAGACACATGGATCAAGAGTGGGATTTGTCCATCCATAGCGGATAGATATACTGGGCCCTCTCGGTGGAATGTCATCAATTAGCTTGCAAGCATGTGACTTGGTCACAAGGGATCACATATCAAGAGCGAGAAAAGAGTACTTATCGGTAACAAGGTTGAACTAGGTATGCGGAGATACAAGCGATCATAACCTTGGGTAAGTAACATATCGTGAGACAAAGGGAAATTGGTATCGTATGTAAGTGGTTCATTCGATGCAAAGTAATCGTAGAAATATGTAGAGCCATATGAATTTCAGATTCCTCTATTGGTTATTGTTGGAGAAGTGTCTCGATCATGTCGCATAATTCACGAACCGTAGGAGACACACTTAAGGATTCGACGTTGTTTGAGTAGTTATGGTATTATGAGAAAGAGGCCGAATGTTGTTGAGTCTCGGATGGGATCAGGATATCACGAGGTGATCCGGAATGGTCAGGAGAATAAGATTCATATAAGGAAAGTCCGTTTGAGTTGGGAATGATTAGGTGTTTTCATCGGGAATGTTCTAGAAGGTTCGGATTGTCCGGCACTCAGGGGGAAGGGTACATGAATGTGTCATTGATCATTGAATGATTGCATCATGTACTAAGTGTTATGCTGTCCCAAATAAAGGATTAAATTGAATCCTAAAACAGAAAAGTCAAATGTCAGTTTGAAAGTCAAGCGCCAAAACAAGCGTGGGAAACAAGCAAGAGGAGTTGGAACCAACTTTGGAGGAGGTAGGACTCCTCGGGCCGGCAACCCTAGGCGAGTTGGGGAGGACTCCTCCCTCCCCTGGCCAAGGACCCCTCCCATAAAAGGAGGCGGGGCTCCTCCATAGGCGCTTTACTTTCTACTCTAGATCTCCGGTTTAGAGCTGTTTTGGTTTAGAGCTTCTAATTGCTTTAGCAGTTTAGAGCCTTCTAATTGGTTTAGAGCCCTCTAATTGGTGTGTCTAATTACTAGGCCACTAATCCTCTCTCTCATAAGCTCCACCATACCTTTAGGCTTAAGCGAAGCCTGGGGATCTCCCTCTACTTAGGTACCACAGGTTGTCTTGGGAATCGCGAGGAGAGTGCTACAACCTCCATTCTTTGGAACAAGGGAGAGGAAGGTCTTCGTCAGTGCGAGCGTGTGACCGACGGAGCAGGCGCCATGGAGCGTGGCGCTGGAAGGATCGTCTACGATCTTGAGATCGGGAAGAATGCGACTACATCACCCACGAATCGCTCTCGTTAACCACTTTGGAATCTTAGGGTGAGTTCCTCCATCGACTCGTTGCTACAATCTAGTAGATAGATCTTGGCTTGTTTGTTTGTATGCGATAGAAAATTTTGTTTTCCATGCTACGAACCCTACAACACATCCTATTACATTGTTTGGTAGATAGTTGGACTTTGCGTCGTGATTCTTGCTCAAATCTTTATTGCGTGTCGCCAAGTACCACAGTTGTTGGAGTATTTGCCGCATGTTTATTGTTGGAGATGATCATAACTTTAATTACTGTTTAACAACTAAAATTGAAGTAGGTAAGCAGAGGCACAGGTGGGAAATAGATGTTATTTGGTTGTTAACCGTCCACTTGTGTCCCGTAGGACCCCGAGTACTTGATACCCGTTCCTTGACTATTCGCGCTATCCACATCCGGGAGGATTATGGGACCCCCCCGAGCTAGAGCTTGATTCATTCTTATTTCTTGGGGCCATAAACTAGTTTGAGGTTTTATTTACTATCCTGTACCTATGCCATGCTTCTTTGCTTTATTCTGATTGTCGAGGAGCACCTGCTTTGTTAGGTAAGCGGAGTGTTTTGGTATCGACAAGCCTAGTCACATTTGGGTTCCCGATCGTTTCTGACCACCGACGCAAACCTTGAGTCCGTCTGAAGTCAGCTAACCGTTGCGGGTAACAATGGGGTGGCCCCTGAAATATTCTGAATCATGATTGCTTTGTCGTGAAAGCCTCGTTGGGTTTTGATTTGGTTTTCAGGTTGATCGAGTGTGTGTTGCTATTTGTGCACCACTGTGGGGTAAAACTTTCTGAAAGCCGTGTCCGTGGTTATGGACGACTTGGAGCACAGTATCTCGATCATAGACAACTATAACTAAAGTAGTGCTATAAATTTGACTTTATAATGACTAGTAATCTTCACTATAATGGAATGGCTAAATAACACTGCCAACAATTGCTTGTTTGGGTTGTAAACTTGCGACCATTGTATCGACTAGTAAGTATTGCAACTTCTAGCGGAATGGCTAAATAAAAGTACCAACAACCTGCTGGGTTTGGGATATCTCATGCTAATTGTATTTGACTAGTAAGTGTCGCCTTTACAATGGAATGGTTAAACTAAAATTGCCCACTGCTTATTTTATCGGGATGACTATCTATACGACTAGTAATTGCTGCGATAATTGAATAAATAAAGCGCCAGCGGTGTGAGTTCCTCGGTTGACTTCCTCGTTTGGTCTCGAGGGGAAACACCAGATGGGTTGTCGATGGTAGAATCGGGTTGGTTCGAATCGGTCTTTCTTATCCCTCTCGATAGCCGATTGTATCGAGTCTCTATAGGTTGTTTAGTGCATGTTGCCGCTACTTGATCCACCATACCTATGTAGGCGAGGACCACGAATTCTAGCCTCATGGTGTCTTGGCCTCGATCTTGGCTCCTCTTTTTCCTTTGCCCTTTTGTCGGCACCCCTTTTGTTTAAGCAGGTTTTGAGATCGACGTCGTTAGCAGGGTTGATGGGGATATGCCTACCGGGTTATACCCAGCAGGCGTTCCGGCCCAAGACCGGAGTGGGCTGAGCAGCGAGTGGATCAAAGCCCAGCCAAGAGTTGGCTGGAAAGTGAAGGCCCAAAGTAGATAGGCCTAGTCGGATTAGGTTAAGCGACTCTGGCTGTAACGAATCGGTTGAGATATGTAAACCCTAGGGAGGTGAGCCTATATAAACCTCCCAATAGGCGAGTAGAGACACGTTCCCTCATACACCCAAGCGACGCCGCCTAGCCGAGCTGCGCCCATTGTAACACCTCCATAATACAATCTAGCGGAGTAGGTCTTTACCCTCCGGGGCCGAACCTAGGTAAAACCTGTGTCTTTGCCCTCATCTACGCTTGAGATGGCTGGCCGCCCTTGCCCTCGTTCTACTACTCACCGATTGCGGCATCTGCCGTGACAATCCCCACGACAATGGCGCCCACCTTGGGGCAGCGGTCTGGCCGGGTGTTACGCGGCGAGATCCAATCTGCCCATCAACGAGGCAGTGCCCGGATGCATGATAGCGATCGGCGAGATGCTCCAGATCTTGCCGAAAGCTACGTCCGGTGGCGACGTCACGCCTGGCGTGATCCTGCCTCGGCACGATCGGCCTCTTCGTCGGCCTCACCGACGCCGTCTCGGAGGACTCGGCTCGCATCCGCGAAGTCGCATACCTGTCGGCTCTCGAGCCGGTCCGCCGATCCGCCTCGCCTCCGAGTACTCGTACGACAACGTGGCGGGAATTCAGCGACGCGGAGGATGCGGCCCTCACCGACGACGCCGACTCGGCAATCCGGCGTCACTCGACGGATCCATCACGCGGCCTCATCGCGGGCTCCATCGCCAGGTCTCCAGCGGGAGATTTCGAGACACCTCCATCCTCGGGATCTTGAATTCAACTCGGGTTGGAGAACTCCGCCCGACACGGGCGATGGAACCGATCGCCACGCGCGACCTACATAGCCACCGCCGATCCGCCGGAGGATCCTTTCTCACCCCAATCCTCCTAACGCCCGCAGCGGACGTCGAGGAACTCCGCCTTGGCGGAGGCGATGCAAAAGAGCAAGCGAAAAAATTTCGCCTCGGCGGTGGCAGCGCGAGCTGTCACGCTACCACCAGCGGATCAGTCACGCTGAACCCCACCGTTCGGCGCGCCACGAACCCGGCAACGGCCGGCCCTCGTGGCGGCACGCGATCTGAGCAGCGCCACCGAGAAGCGCTGGCCCCCGGATCAACGGCGGCGCCCACCTCCACCCAACGGCACCTCCTGAGGACCAGCGCGGGTAGTAGTGTCCTCACGGGCGAAGACGCGGCCTCCCACTATTCTCCACCCCAATGGACAACCTCGTGGCAGGCGAGCAGCGATCGACACCATCACGACCACCGGCGGCGCCTACGGATCCAATACGTCGAGGCCCTGCGAGGCCGTCGAGCAGCAAAAGCGGGCGCCAACTCGCGGTCGAGTATACTCGCGTTCCTCGAGGCAGGCGGCCTCCGGCCGCCCGGCGGCAAACACCTCAAGCGCCGCCACGAGCCTGCAGCTCCAACACCGACCGGCAGCGAACTCTCCACCTGTGACCCGGGCGGCAACCAACCTTGTCGCGCCAACGGGCAACCCATCGGCCCGCACCCACATCATTAACAACCAAAGCTGGCGCGCACGCCAGCCCGACGACTTGAGGCACACCTAACTAATCGCGCGACGGCGAGCCTATGGGGTCGCCGATCGACTCGGACCAAGTGCTTGGACCAATGATCCGAGGCGAAGTACACGCCAAACTTCAAGGCGCCAAAAGAGATAGAAAAATCGACTCCTCGTCGACCCCGCCGTCTGCTCGACACATACCTCATGGCGATGGGGATCGCGGGTCACATCGACCTACTACGCCCGTTACCTCCCACGATGATGGAGGGCGTGCGGCGATGGATCAACACTCCCCGGATAGTATCGACTCACGGGAGGAAATCTGCGACGCCGTCGGGCACCGAGTGCTCCTACACTGCGCCACCACTATTGAGGACACAGGCAGTGCGTCCAGGGACCCATGAGTCGACCATAGCTGGGTCCAACGGTGGCAAGAGCTTTGGTACAGCAGTCGGCATCCACCGGACACCGCGATCCATTGCTTCAAGACCTCGTGCGCTCTGAGCCTCTAGTCGCCAAGCTCAGCGACACTCCGCACACTCGACAACATCCCGACCTCCTCGAGATCGCCAAGCAGTGCAGGAAGATCCGAACCAGAAACGACGACGAGTCGAGGTCAACGCGCCGCCTGGCGGCAACGACGCGGACGGCCGACCCTACGCTACTGGCACTCGCCTCACGCAAGCGCCCGCGATGGCGAAGTCGACTTCGTCGCCAACACCGGGCAAGCGCAGCGAGCGCGACCAAGAACTACCGCCGCGGAGGGCAACGCCCGCGGGCGGCAACTACAAGAACAAGTCAAGGTTCGATCCCGGCCTCCTTAACCAACCATGCGTTCCATAGCAGGTAAGGAAGCCGCGCACCACCGCCATTGCCACACCCTCGGAAATCGATAAGGCGACAAGCGGCGGGAGGACCCCGACAACGACCCGTAACGGCGGAAAATTCAAAAGTAGCCGCTCGCTCCACACCTTCACGAGCTTCAACACGGCGAGAAGAAGGTCATCGCCCGTCGCCGTCAATGCGGTGGCCCAAATAGACGTCCCCGGTTCTGAACTGGTCGGAGTAGCCCATCACCAGGCCGGCAAGACCACTCGCCGCGCCAGTACCGGGGCGAGTCGCCTTGGTGGTCAAGCCCAAGGTTGGCGACTCGCTCCCAAGACACGATGGACGGCGGCTCCATCAACATCCTCTACCTCGACACCTTCAGCGGTTGCGGCTCCGCGATCGATGATCGACGACCCACACCACATTCCACGGCCGTCCCGGTCGGAAGGCGTACCCGATCGGCAAAGTCACGCTGCCGTTACCTTGCACCGGAAAACTTCCGCCGGCGGATCGTCTTCGAGTGGTGCCCTTGACACCCTACCACTGCGTCACGGGCGCCAGCGTTCGCTAAATTCATGGCAGCGCCCCACTGCGTACAACACGATGAAGCTCCCGGGCGTGCGGCGTCATCACCATCAACGGCGACCCGACATGGCGCCCGAGTGCGAGGCCAAAGGAGCCGAGCTGCCGACGCCGTCATCGCGGCGGAGACCAACCACGCCGACGAGGCTCGCCAAATGCGGCGGGGTCAACAACGACCCCACCATACTCAAGAATCCCAACTCGGGCGCAGGCACCTCAACCTTTGAGGCCACGACACACGCGCACCGTCGAGCTGGTACCAGCGACTCGGCCGGACGGTGGCGATCGGGACGGGCATGAGCCCAGCATAGAAAAGCGCGCTCGCCGAGTTCCTCCGTGAGAACAGGACATGTTCGCATGGAAACCCTCGACATGCCCGGTGTCCCTAGGGAGCTCGGAGCACAAGCTAACGCCGACTCAAAGTGCGACCATCAGCGATCGCTGCGGCCCTTCAATGAAGAACGCCGTCGAGCAATCGCCGAGGAAGTGCGGCGTCTACTGCTGCCGGCTTCATCCGCCAATCAAGTACTCAAGTGGTGGCAAACCCAGTCCTGGTCGAAGAAAAGCGGGACCTGGAGAATGTGTATCGACTACACAAACCTGAACAGCGCCTGCCCAAAGGAGCAGTTCGTCCTCCCACGGATCGACCAGATAATCGATTCGACCGGGGGCTCGGAGTCACTCTGTTTCCTCGACGCTTACTCTGGGTACAACCAGATCAAAATGGCCGTCGAAGACGAGGAGAAGACGGCGTTCATCACGCCATTGAACTTACGCTACACCGCCATGACCTTGACCTCAAACGCGGGCGACCTACCAGCGGTGCATGCAAGAATGCCTCGCGAGCCAAATTGGCCGCAACATCCACGTCTACATCGACGACGTGGTCGTGAAGTCCGCTCGCCAAGGCGACCTACTCGCCGACCTGGCGGAAACTTTCGCCAACCTGCGAAGATACAAGATAAAGCTCAACCCAGGCAAGTGCACCTTCGGTGTACCCGCCGGACAACTACTGGGGTACGTCGTCTCGAAGCGAGGGATCGAGGCGAACCCACAAAGATCGACACGATCGCCGGCTCGGCAAACCCGAGTGCCTGCGACGTCTAGAAGCTGGCGGGCGGTAGCGGCTCGATCGCTTCATCCCGCACAGGCAAAAGGCGATGCCCCTATACCGCTGATGCGCCAGAACCCCACCTTCGATTGGGACAAGGAGGCGGACGGCGCGCTCGCGACCTCAAAAGGTGCTACTCGCCGCACCACTACTCGCCGCCCCGCGACAAAGAACCCATGCTGGTTTACATCGCGGCGGCGTCCGTCGTCGTCGGCCGTGATGGTCATCGGCGACGAAGGAAGGAAAGGCGCCCGGTTCAGGCGGTGTACTACATCAGCGAGGTCCTCACGAATCGCGCCAGTGTACCCGATACCAAAAGCTAGTATCGCGGTCTTCCGGGCTCGTCGCTGCCGCACTACTTCCAGAACACCCGATCACGGTCGTCTCCTCGGCACCACGCAAGACATCATCCGCAATCGCGACATCGGCGAAGTCGCCAAGTGGGCCGTCGAGATCAGCGTCCACAACATCAAGTATGAGCCATGAAAGGCGATCAAGTCACGCAGCGCGACTTCGCCGATCGGGAGGCCAGCGGAGAAGCTGCCGTACCTCCATCTTGGAGCCTGCACTTTGACGGCTCCAAGAACGCGAAGGCGCAGCGAGGATAGTGTTGACTTCACCAAAGGGCGACAAGCTCCGCTACATCCTCTGCCTCGACTTCACGCCCTGCACCAACAACATGGCTGAATACGAGGCCCTACTCCACGGCATGCGAGCCGCCAAGGAGATGAACGTCAATCGCCTCCGCTGCTACGGATATTCCGACCTTGTCGCGGGGAAAGTCGCCGGCACCTGCGACGCCGTCTCCCCTACCATTGCGGCGTACCGCCAAGCGGTGGACAAGCTGGGCGGCCACTTCACCGGCTACTCCGTCGAGTGGATCGACAGGCGGAAAAACGAGGAGGCCGACGCCCTATCTCGCATCGGGTCGGCTCGACTCGCACCACCCACTGTCGTGTTCCTTGACACAATCTCCAAGCCATTAGTCTCTCCCCCGAGGGAGATCGACATCGGAGTCCCACTCCAACCAGAGGCAGCCTTGGTCGCACTCGTCACCGAGCGCAGATCGACCAAGCCCTACATCGCCTACCCGAAGCCGGCACCACCGACGAGGCAGGGCGCCGAATGATCACTCGTCGATGCAAGTCCTACACCATCATCGACGGCGACCTCCATAAGCGCAGCGTCACCGGCGTGTTCAACGCTGCGTCCAACCGGTGAAGGCGCAAAATCCTCCACGACATTCACTCGGTGATTGCGGCCTGCGCCGCGCTTCTCCCACTGTCGCCAAGGCTATGCGACACGGCTTCTCTTGGCCCACGCTGCCCGCCGACGCCGTCCAGCGATGCGGGTGCAATACCAATCGACGCGCGTCTGGAGCTCGGCGCTCAAAACAATCCCCATCACCGGACATTGTGTGGGGCATGGACATGGTAGGCCCCTTCAAGAAGGCCCCTCGCTACACCCACCTGCTGGTCGCCGTCGACAAATTCACAAAGTGGGTGGAGGCCAAGCCAGTCGAAATGCGACGGAAGACCGCCACTAAATTCCTCACGAGCTCATATATCGCTGGGTTTCCCCAACAGCATCATCACGGACAACGGCACCAAACCGCCAAGGAGCCATGGCGAATTGCGAAGAGCACCATATCCGGCTCGACCTCGCGTCGATCGCCCACCGGAATCAACGGCCGGCGGAACGGGCCAACCAAAGCATCCTCCACGACAAGCGCGACTCCAAGTAGCACTCGGCGCGCACGGGTGCTGGGTCGAGTTGCCCTCATCATCTGGGGATCCGCACCTCCGTCAACAGATCGACGGATTCACCCTTCTTCATGGTCTGGCGAAGCGGTCATGCCCACCGACCTCGAACACGACTCGCGCGAGTCGTCCACTATCTGAGCTGCAAGCGAGCTGGCCCGCCAAGACGGGGTCGACCAGCTCGACGAAGCACGCGACCTCGCTCGGTCACGCACCGCCATCTACCAGCAAGGACTCCGCCGCTACCACAGCCGACGGGTGAAAGCTCGCACCTTCCAGGAAGGCAACCTGGTGTTACGCCTCATCCAGGACAAGAAGGGCATGCACAAGCTCTCCCCTCCGTGGGAAGGCCCATTATATCGGGCGCGTGCCGGCAACGGCGCCTACTACCTCATCGGCGTCCGCGGGGCGGCGAACTCGACGTCAGCGACCATGGAATGTAAACCTCCTCCGGAAGTTCTCCTAGAACCCCACATGTACTCTCCGATCGCTATGAAATAAAAAGCGGTTACCAATTGCGCATACTCTCCATGACTTGTGCCACTCGCGACTTTTCGTAAAAAGCGTGTTATGCTAAGCGAAGTCAACCTTTGGTACAGCGATCGCACGGCTAAGTAGTGCGGTGTAAAACCGAATCACTTCAGGTCTTGCATCGTCCACGAATAACGCCAACCCGAGCCCCACCGAGTCGCCTAGCTCGACGGTTCTCTGAGCCAAGACAAGCGCCCTCGCTTCTTACAGCGACCTTGGTCCTCCGCATCCTCGGCATAGCGACTCGAGCGGCTAAGTACCACGCTTGGGGACTGAAGACCAGTTAAATCGCGGCGTCGAAAACGCCAAGTAAGAGAGCATGCCCAGGACTGCGCGCGTGACCCCACGGGCCAGGCAGGGTGGCGCTCACATCAGCGCTAAGTCCTCAACCACCCTCAGTCGCGCCTAGAACTACCAAGTACCACGCTGGGGACTCGGCCACCCGACCTCGTTCGCAAGCGGAAAGCGGTAAAGTACAGCACTCAAGGGAGTCGCCTGGCGGCTGGCTCTCCGAGCTCGGCGAGTCGACTAAAACATCAAAACACATAACAACAACACATACATCATATCTGGTAAACCCCACAAAAGGCGGACGGCTCGGGGACTCGTCAAAATCAATCAAAAAGCACACAAACAAATATCAAAGTAGACACGACGTCTCATTCAATCACATGTTGCATTGTTTCATGTTACAAAATATGCCCGTGGCGAAGCTGCTGCTAACGCCACAAGGCAAACTACCCTACTGCGAGCTTGACGACTACGCCACATCCCGGCGATCGTGGATGAGCGCCGTATGCGGGTTAGATGGATCGTCGTCAGTTCACCCGCCATCGCCCGGCGAAAAGGCTGCTCGACCTTGAAGTCACGATCGGCGGCTCGGGGTCGTTTAGCGACAACCGTCTCTGATGCGGCAGAGGTCGCCCATTGCCCGGAACCGTTCCGAGTGCGTGGCGCGTTCTGCAACTTCAGACCTCGGACAGCTCCACGCGCGATCGACGATGGATACCACTCGTCACATCGTCAATGTCGAAATCCTCGGGAAGTGGGCGAGTCAAGGCTCAGCCGTCGGCGCCCGCGCCGCACGCCGACCGCGTCATGAACTCGCGACCACGGCGCCTTCTCCAAGTACCTCCACACCTCAACGAGGTCGCTTGGAATCACCTCGTGGGCGATATTTCTTGGAGGTAGGCGGATGCACGTCGCCGACAACGTCGCGAATCGGCGAGCATGCTACGCCTTGCCTCGGCGAGCGAGCTCGCCTCTTCTTGCTATCAATGATGCGACCTGCAAGTAGAAGACAATGATAAGTATGGACACCACAAAACCACAACTATTATAAAGGGAGATGCACTCACCAAGCAACGGCGGCGAGTCCGTGATGAAGCACTCAAGCGGCGTGTGGTGGTCACGAAGCCAGCAATAAGGACTTCCGACACCTTGATCCTCTTGACGCCGCAATGGCGTTAGCTTCGCCCGTCCGCCGAGCTCGCTTCTCTCTCTCGCAGTTCACGCTCGAGGTCAGCGATCCGCTGTTCAGCGGCACCAGGCGGTCGCCGCCACCAACTCACCAGTGGGGACAAGCCTCGAGAGCTTCCTGCCTTCACAGAGCAGCACAAGCCCCTTGTTCGCCTCTGGATGGCCAGCTCCTTCTCCGCCTTTGCTTAGCGGCCAATCGGTCGCCGACTCAGCTGCACCACACATCACCAAAAAAGTCAGTCAAAACAAAATTCCTAAGTGCCCACTCGCTGAAATTCAGCGAGTGCACACTCGGGGACTGGCGATCAAGAAATTCCTAAGTGCCCACTCGCTGAAATTCAGCGAGTGCGCACTCGGGGACTGGCGATCAAGAAATTCCTAAGTGCCCACTCGCTGAAATTCAGCGAGTGCGCACTCGGGGACTGGCGATCAAGAAATTCCTAAGTGCCCGCTGAAATTCAGCGAGTCGCACTCGGACCTAGCGATCAAGAAATTCCTAAGTGCCCACGTTGAAATTCAGCGAGTGCGCGAGACTGGCGATCAAGAAATTCCTAAGTGCCCACTCGTTGAAATTCAGCGAAAAGTGCTTTTCGAGGAGACGAAAATAAAAGGAAAAAAAACGAGAAATTATAAGAATCAAGCCGCTGCAAAGCACCGACCTGATCCTCGGGGACTGGATGTACCTGGATGGCCGCGCCAAGCATGCCATGGAGTTGTATCAAGTCCACGGATGCGAGTAACGCCGGCATGTGCCCACGACGTTGGTCGACTTCAGCATCGGCGGTCCCAGGAGCGTGGCTCGAGGGCGTAGCCTCACTCGCCGTGGCTGCCTTGGTCACGAAGCGGGGGAAGGTAGCGATAGAGGCACCCGCTCCAAGGGAGGTCGCTTCCGCCGTTGCAGGCAAGGAAGCACCCTCCTTCGTAGACGCGGCTGCCTCCACCGCGGGCCCGGCCGACGCGACCGTCGCGTCATCAGAAATCGTGACGACGTCGTCACCCTTGGTCTTCTTGCTGCCGTCCACTGAGACGACGACCTCGTCCGCCTTCCTCTTGCGGGAAGGGTCCTCCTTACTTGTGACGGAGGGTACCTTGGCCACGGTCGGGTGGCCCATCCTTTTCACTCCGGTCCTGCGCATTAATCAAGTCAACAGAGACGGTTGGAATAGTTATGGAAAATAAGGAAGGGTGAGCGCACTCACTTGGCGACTGGGATGAAACACAGCCCCGTACGAAGGCCGGCCGGTTTTTCTAGTTCAGGGCCCAATCGGCGATCCCCGATTCGGGGCGTCGCGTGCCCAAGACACGGACGGCTTCTTCGTCGTTGAGGCCGCGGTTGGCGCCTCTGGGACATCGTCGGCGGGAGCCTCCTCGCGAGTTGGGCCATGGCGGAGCCTCCTGCGAGGCTTAGCCGCGATCGAGTCTCCTTGCGGCGAAGTCACCTTATCCGCCTCCCCAGCCCGAGGCGGGGCGAATGGCGAGCATTGAGGCCAGCGGTACTTCCACTTCGCGCGTCCAGCGGTTGTCGCTGGTGGCGCGCGCCATCACCGGTAGCCGAGCATCGAGCTGCTACCGAGTGTGGCGGTGAGGCCGTTCTCGGCAACCGTTTTCTTCTTCTTGAGGCCCTCGCCTCCCTTTCTTCTTCTTCTTCTTTGATGGGGTGGCTTGGCGCGAGGTGGTCTCTGGAGCTCGTCGTCATCGTCATGACGCTCGAGGCTTCGCTTGCCTCGATCTCGCTGTCGTTGCAGCGGGTCTTCGGACCGTGGGCGACCTCCTCGTCGGACTCGTCCTCGTCGTCTTCGTTGCCCTTGGTAGGCGGTGATTCGCCTATGTCCGGGCCCGAGCTCTCATCATCCGAGGGTGGGAGCCACCCTTCCACCACTTGGAACAATGCAACAAATACAAGACGAAATCAGAATTACATGATGCATTTCGCGATTGCGAGCAAGGTAAAGGAATTACCGTGGGGCGGACGCTTTCGATATAGGGCGACCCCATCTTGCGCATCTAGGTACACCGCTTGGGTAATCTTCTTCAACGCTGGGAGATAATCCTCCAGCTTCCACTCGTCGAGACAGGCCTTCGTCGAGTCTCCCCGGCCAGTGTACTGGTACATGTAGTGGTCGCGGTGGGCGAGTGGAACGAGCCGCCGCCCGATCCAGCAATTGTACAAGTTTACCGTTTGAAGGCCCTTCTTTTTCAGACCGCGTATGGTCTGGAGCATTTCGTCGACGACCATCCGCTGGTCGCCGGGGATCTTGCCGAATTGAAGATTGCGGCGTCGGGCGACTGGCGAGTACCGGGATCACCACCTCGCCTTCCGGGGTCGCCTCGGTCACGTAGAACCACGACTTCTTCCAGTCGCTCGCTGCCTTGGCGGGGAGCATCAGGTCAAAGAAAGAAGCTTTGGATTTGAGCTGGAACGTCAGGCCGCCCGCGGCTAGCATTGGGCCGCCTGCCTCCTCGCGGCTGATCCGTCTGTGGAACAGATCCTGCCACAAGGGAAAGTAGGGCCGGCAGCCCAAGTAGCATTCGCAGAACGCCACGAAGATGGCGAGCTGCTCGATGCTGTGGGGACCCAGATCTGAAGGCTGGATCCCGTAGTAGGCGTAGAAGCGCCGGAAGAATAGGGACGTAGGAAACCCTAGCCCCCGCTCGAGATGACTGGTGAAACAGACGAATTCCCTCTCGTGGGTTTGGGGTCGTTTCTCCGGCTCAAGGATACGCCATGTGAGGCTCGCAGGATCCGGCCTCCTCGAAGGAGGCCACCGTGCCTGTGCACTTTGACCTACCCCACGGCTCGGTGGAAAGGGCCATGGTCGAGAGATTGGGTGGAGATCGGAGGATTTCGGGTCGGCTGGATCGCGGAGCAAAGGAAAGAAAATGCACGCACTCGGAAGAAGTGGTGAGGAGTTGGCTCTCGACTCGCCATTCCCTTATATAGCGGGAGTTACCGCCAAACCAGGAGCCGTTACCATGCGGTGATTACGCCAAAAGTTCGTTGGATTACCTCAACGGCTAGTTTGACCACGCTGACGGTCCAACTTCGGCCACTCGGCTCGCCGACCCGATCACTAAGATGTGTTTCGCCGACTCGACTCGGCCAAGGCGACACGGATCATTGGTTGTCTCCTTTATCTGAGGCCGCCGACGATTCACTGGTGCCTACTCAAGCCGTATACTCGGACCGCGGCAGACACCTCGCCTGTCGACGACGGCCTCGGGGACTATGATGGGGATATGCCTACGGGGTATACCCAGTGGACATTCGGCCCGGCCCATGACCGGCGAGTGGGCCTGCGAGCAGCGAGTGGATCAAAGCCCAGCCAAGAGTTGGCGATTTGGAAGTCAAGGCCAGGCGAGTAGATAGGCCGATCGGATTAGGTTAAACGACTCAAGCTGTAATCGAATCGGTTGAGATATGTAAACCCTAGGGAGGTGAGCCTATATAAACCTCACAATAGGCGGTAGAGACACGTTCCCTCATACACCCAAGCGACTAGCCTTCCGAGCTGCCCATTGTAACACCTCCATAATACAATCTAGCAGGAGTAGTTCTTTACCCTCAGGAACACAGGTAAAACCACGTGTCTTTGCCCTCATCTCGCATGAGATGGCTGGCCGCCCTTGCCCTCGTTCTACTACTACTGCCGATTGCAGATCTGCGTGACAATCCCACGACAAGGGTTACCTTCCGCTTGGCACTTTGCAGGGTTATGGACGCCATTGGTTATTCTTCAGGGCTCTTAGCTCAATTTGCATCTTGTCCGTACTCGGACGCTATATCGTTTTAAAGGTGATTTGGATATTTGTGTTGTATATCTGTATTCTTGACTCATTGAGTCGCTGTTGTATATATATATCTCATGGGTTCCATCGTGGACTATTGTGTAATGGTATTACTTCGTTTTCCACCCGCACGAAAGTGCCTGGTGGGCACCTTCGAATCGTTTCTATGCGGGTTTGGCGGGAATCGCTGAAACTTGCATAGGGCCGATTCTGAGGGTGTTACATGAGCTCTCATCATTTGCTACATTTCTGGAGTGATGTTGTTGGGGTTGGGGTTGGGGTTGGCATGACGGGGAGGCATCTGTGGTTTGTTCAATAGAGATAAGAATGAGATACCCATAGATGCTTTCATGCACAATACATCACATAAACAATCACAAAGCATGCAACATAATGATAAAGGTTCAACAACCAGATAACAAGTTCGCAAAGTAAAACACACACAAATAACAAGCCATCCACATGTTGGATGGTCAAATAACAAGTTCCCAACAACAAGTATGATAATAAATGATAAATGAGTAGTCAAATCTACTCCTCGGCATCAACCTCCTCCTCGACAAAGGTAAGACCTGCGTTCTCCATCGCGGTCTTGTATTCCTCGACACTGGTGGTAAAGGTCTCTATTTTGGCTTTGAGAGCCCTCTTCTGGGAACGAAGCCTCTCAATCACTGTCTGCTGATGCTCGAGCTCGAAGTCCTTGGCCTGCAGTTCTTCAGTCATGTACCGAATCCTCTTGTTCCAATCTTGGACTCGCTGATCCTGACTCTTGAACTTTCTGTCCTGGCTCTCGAACTTTGCCTCCATCTCCTTGACTATCTCATCTTGCTCCGCGAAGAGTTTGTCCTTCTCGCGAAGCTGCACCTAGAGTTCGTCATTGTTGAGCATGACGTTGGTCCTATCAGAGTCCACGTGCCTAATGAGAGCCTCTAAGTCCTGGAGGTATAGGTGAATCGGCTCCGATGTCTCCCTCGAAGTGTCCTCAAAGTCGATGGACTCTCCATCCTCATCACGTCTACCGAAGACGTGGAAGTGAGTGCCTCTAACCTGTCGAGAGTGTCTGCCTAGCAGACGTCCTATCAGCTCCTACATGAATACCTCAAGGCCTCTCTCCTTGTCATCGTGCATGAGTTTGAAGATGATAGCCTCCGTGGTAGGCTCAGTCTGGCGTCCGGGCTGATTGACCTTGAAACCCCAAAGGTCTTTCCTCTCAAACTTGGTGAGGGGAAGCACCATGATGGTAGGAAGAGGGAGATTGAGCAAAGTAGTGAGCTCAACAATACGAGGACCAAAGTGAGTTCCCTGGAACTCCTCAACAGTGTTGATGGTAACATTAGGCATCTATTTATAAGATAGAAAAAGTTAGAACAACCCAATTCAAGATAAAACACAAGGCAAAACATCACATACATATCCTTGGAAATCAAAACACACAAGTCATGGCATACATAAATCCATTACAACAACCAAGGTTCAACTTATTTTAAAGCAACATTTGGAAAATAAGGTGATAAGTGGTGGTCCAACTAACGAAGTACGCTTACAATCCTACCTCACTAGATATGTTGGCTAACACAATATTTCTAGAAGCAATCACTCTTTCTTGAGCACATGACTCCATCACTAAGTCTATAATGTCTCCTCTTAAGGTTTGGTTGGTAGCCTCCAACTCTTGGGTATGTTTCTTCTCTTCCTTTAGGCTATTTTGAATGTTGAACATTCTGCACTTGACTCTTTCACCAAGTTCTTTGATGGTCTTCCAAGCTGCATCCTTTGCTGAGTCAAAGAATGTAGGGTGCATCACTGAATTGGTGAACATGCAGAATCCTGATTCCTTGTGGTTGTCTTCCTTGTTTTTATACAAGTGAAGTTGCACCCACCAGTACTCAACTCCTTCATCCATCACAGGAAAGCCTTTGTACACAGCTGCACCATGTATTTCAATTGCAACCATGAGGTCCTTGAGAGCCTTGGGGAATTCTGTCTCACACTCTAAGGTCATCGTCATGAGTGGTCCTTTCCTTATGGCTTCGTTGATGGAGTTCATCTACAAATAGAGATGAGAAAGAAGATTAGAAAAGTTTACGAGAAGAATAGACAAGTGTAGAAGTTGTTGTAAATTTTTCCTTAGTGGTTTCCAATCCTAGGGTCATAATCCTACAGGCAACATAGTGCTCTGATACCATCTGTAAGATCCCTCCTTTGTAAAGGAAAAGGATCCCTGTGATTGCAATGCTAGTCCCTGGATCAATGCTAGCATCCACAGTTTAAGATGAAGTACACAGAAACAAAGGTCATTATTACAGTCATTCCAGAGACAAACATAGTCTTTACAACTCCAAGGCCACAGGCCTAGTACAAGAGTTTGAATAAGTAAATAAATAAAAGTCTTCATCTTCATGTGCCACAGGCAAACATGTTGAGTGTAGACTCATGACTCCTAATCCTCATCGAGTAACTGCAACATCACAAGTTCTGACCACGGTGGGTCAATACATTGGAATAGTATTGGCAAGTGATACCTTAGTATAATTTAGGTGGACTAGATACTATATGCAATTTGGCTAAGTGTAGCTTGGCTTGCTTTGCTCAAAATAGGTTTTGCCTATTAGTTGAAATCACTAAGTTTTCTTTGTCAAAACTTTTCCCAAGGAACCACCAATAGACATTGAGGTCCTTCACCCTTGTTCACCCACAAGTTTTTACTTAGAAATTGGGATGAGGAGATTCTTGATAGCTTCCATGTCTTGATGCTCAAGTTGTCCTTTTCGGGGACATGGCTAAGTACTTAGATTCTTCCATCTGCAGAGGTTGTGCACTTTCCCACAGACTTGATTTTCACCAAGACAGACCTTTGAAGCCTTCCCTTAGACCAAATGTACGCGCTCCAACCTATCATTCCCACTACCACCAACTGTCCAAATGGCTAAGTTCTAGCAACCTATGTGATCCAGGCAAAGCCCATATTGCCAAGTGGCTGCACTAGAAGCTTCTTAACACTTGGCCTCTAAAATCTCTTTGTTCCTGGGTGGCTTTCCACAAGTGAGATACACAAGGTAGACCATAGAAATGGGCCTTGTGTAACCACTCAACATAAACCATTCCTTCCATTCCACCCAGGTGTTTCATTAACTTAGTTGTTTTATTAGGCAAAACACAAGTCCAAAGACTTAGAAATATTTTATCATAGCATATATATTTCACCAACCCTTGGTTGCTACTAGCTAGGCTAAGCATGGCATAGATAAGCATCTTAACTTAGAAAATTTCTAGCAATTCTACAACTACTAGGATTCCCAACATGACATATAAGCAAAAAATAGCATGCAAGACTAGCAAAATAATTCTAATGCTTAGTAGAAAACATAGGGATAAAAATATTCATGAAGCACCACTTGCCTTGGTAGTTTGGAGAGTAGCTACACTACTCACAATCACAATCACTAGCACCAAAATCTACACAAAGAATCATAGCCACAAATCACATACAAAACATATACAAACAAAAATATATGAATGCATGCAATATGATATGTGATGATTTTTAAAACTCAATAAAGCAAGTGTACAGTACTGGTTCATAAACAAGTTAAAAACTTGCCAAACAATATTTATTTAAACCCTAAAACATTTCTTAAACAATTCATATACTCAAATTAGCCTTACACAAGTTTCGGCAAAAAAACCTTTTAATAGAATCAAAACATTAAACACATTGCATATTTAGAAAGGGCTTGTTCTCCTGATTCCAATGATATAAATTTTGTCAAATTCTAACATGGGAATCAAAAGTTATAGCCAAAACAAAATCAAACATCTAATAGATTAAAATCCTGTTTTTAAATCTAAACTGCTGCCACGCGTCTTATTCTGATTGGCCCGTACCGCTTCGCGTTGGATCACGCTTCTGAGCCGCAGGATCTGACTTAATCGCATGGCCCAGATCTACCTATACCGCTTCGCTAAGTGATCTAATTCCACGCGCTGGATCCAGATCCAACGGTCCTAGATCAAACGCCCATAGCTGGGCGGCGCTGGCGGTGGCTACTGGCGATGGCTACTGGTGGCGGCGAGCTCTACCTACGGCGGCGCGGCGCTACAGGTGGCTCTGGGGTCGTCGGAGATGCTTACCAGAGACGTGATGATGCGCTGATGCTCAACTTTGGCGGCAAGCAAGGCGCCGCGGACACGGTACGGGCTCGTCGGAGTTCTTTGGCGGCGTCGGGCTTGGGTGGGCACGACATTGGTGGCGCTCTGGTCACCCTAGCGAATAAACGGCATCGAGACGCACAAAACTACAGCGAGCGTGCTCGTGTGAAACAGGCGAAGGGAACAAAGGCTCGCCCGAATTTGATCGCCCGAGTTGAGGATGTCATCGGTGCTTGCGGTGTTTGGTGAAGTCGACGACTGACAAGCGATGACGAACCAGTGGGGTCAGAAGATGCGCAAGGAAGTTGTGAAGCGGCTCGTATGAACCAGAGGGAGAGGGGCGCACGGGGCTCACCGGGATTGGTCGCCGGAGTGCTCTCTGTCTGCGGCGGTGCGAGGATGATTGCGGGCAGCCTGGGGGCGTAGAGGTGGCGCTAGGTGGGGGAAATGTTCGCGGTGCAGAGGGGGTCTTATAGACAGAGCGGGGGCGAGGATCATGCGCGGAATCAAAGGAATTTAAGCGAGAAATCAACGCGACAGTGAAGGGCGGAGGAAACGGCCAGCGACGTGGTCGTGGGCGCGATTTGGGGAAGACGAGGGTGAGCTGGCGAGGTCCACCAGTCAGCGAGTGAAACAGAGAGGGGGTGGGGTCCTGGCGTGAGTCACTCAGTGGGTTCGTCCGCGAGTGAGAGAGAGGGGGAACCCGGGTGGGCTAACTGGGATGGATTCATAGTTGGGCCAGATAGGTGGCGCTGGATTTTTTTCTATTTCTTTTCTCCTTTTCTTTTCTGTTTTGATTTTCTGAAATGATTTTCTAATCCAAATCAAATGAGTTTGAATTCAAATCTTTTCTAGGTTTTTATACTACAAACCTTGCACTCAAATGCGTGTCAAACACTACTGTTCAATCAAAACACTTTGATCAAAAGAAAATAAAAATAAAACCAAGCCTTTATGTGATATATACAATAGGCATAATATTGGTTTTATTTTACTTATTTTGCTTTTGAAGCTTTACTCAAACCTTTGATGGTGCCTAAGTTTGAATTCAAACCTTACTGATCAAAACAAGTACTCTTCTCATTGAAATGTAGCACTAAGGTTAGAGCAACTTACATGAAATGATTGGCATAAATGCTTCTGTTTTGAAATGATTTGTTTGAAATGAAATTCATATGATCATGGATGCATGGATGATATGCATGTGTTTGAAACATGATTTTAGGGATGTTACACCTTCTTAGCCTCTTCCATGCTGAACCGTTTCAACACTTTGTCAATGTATGTACTCTAGCTTAATCCAATTAGCCTCCTTGATCTATCTCTGTAGATCATGATGCCCAAAAAATATGCTACTTCTCCCAAGTCGTTCATCGAAAAACTATTTTTCAATGAGGTCTTAACAGACTCGAGCATAGGAATGTCATTTCCAATCAGCAATATGTCATCTACATATAAGATTAGAAATACCAGCGCTCTCCCACTTTCCTTCTTGTAAACACAAGGTTCTTGTTCGTTTTTGATGAAGCCAAACTCCTTTACAACTTCATCAAATCGAATGTTCCAACTCCGAGATGTTTGCTTCAGCCCATAAATGGACTTCAGAAGTTTGCATACCTTTCCAGCATTGTTTGGATCAACAAAACCTTCGGGCTGCATCATATACACGTCCTCAGTTAGGATTCCATTTAGGAAAGCTGTCTTGACATCCATCTGCCATATTTCATAGTCGAAATGTGCAGCAATGGCTAGAATTATCCGTGTAGATTTAAGCATCACTACGGGCGAGAAAGTCTTGTCGTATTCAACTCCTTGAACTTGTGGAAAACCTTTTGCAACAAGTCGAGATTTATGGATGTGAACATTTCCATCCATATCAATCTTCTTCTTATAGATCCATTTGCACTCGATGGCTTTAAAACCATCAGGCAGGTCAACCAAGTTCCAAACTTTATTGTCTCCCATGGACTCTATCTCGGATCTCATGGCGATCAGCCATTTCTCAGAGTTTGGGTCCACCATCGCTTCTGCATATATCGCAGGCTCATCATTGTCTAACAATAATAATTCTCGCGCTTCGCGGAGCCTCGCCGACCTTCGTGGTTGTGGTGCTTCTATTGCCACGGGTTCCTCAACTTTTTCTGCTACAATAGCATCACTCGTAGAAGCATCCCCAACTGGATCATCTTGAACTTCTTCAAGTCGCACCGACCTTCCACTTGTTCCCTTTGTGAGAAACTCTTTCTCTAGGAAAACACCGCTACGAGCGACAAACACTTTGCCCTCCTCTCGGTTGTAGAAGTAATACCCTAAGGTTTCCCTCGGATATCCCACGAAATGCACTTATCCAATTTGGGTGTTAGCTTGTCCGACTAAAGTCGCTTGACAAATGCATCACAACCCCAAATCTTTAGAAAAGACAAACTGGGATTCTTTCCAGTCCACATCTCATATGGTGTCTTAACTACGGATTTAGATGGTACCCTAAGTGTGAAAGCTGCCGTTTCTAGAGCGTAACCCCAAAATGACAATGGCAAATCCGACTGGCTCATCATCGATCGAACCATGTCCAACAAATTTCGATTACGCCGTTCGGAGACCCTGTTCCTTTGAGGCGTTCAGGGCGGCGTAAGTTGTGGAACAATTCCGCAACTCTTAAGATGATCGCTAAATTCGTGACTCAAATATTTCACCTCCATGATCAGATCGCAAGGCATTTATTTTCTTGCCATGTTGATTCTCTACTTCACTCTGAAACTCCTTGAACTTTTCAAAAGTTTCAGACTTATGCCTCATCAAGTAGAAAAAACCATATCTACTGAAATCATCAGTAAAAGTAATGAAGTAGTGATATCCTCCTCTGGCTGTCGTGCTCATTGGTCCACATACATCAGTATGTATGAGTTCCAACAAGTCTGTCGCTCTCTCGGGTAAACCCGAAAAAGGCAACTTGGTCATCTTTCCAAGTAAACAAGCTTGACATGTCTCGTATGATTCAAAATCAAACAAAGTTAGAAGACCATCATCATGGAGCTTCTTCATGCGCTTTTCACTTATATGCCCCAAACGACAATGCCATAAATAGGTAGGACTCAAATCATTAGGCCAAAGCCTTTTAGCACTAACATTGTAAACAGATGCATCATCAAGATTTAAAATAAATAACCCATTCACAATGGGAGCATCAGCCATAAACATAGCATTCTTAGAGATTACACAACCATTGTTTGCACTCATGAATGTATAACCATCCCTCGTCAAACATGAAGGTGATAAAATGTTTCGACCCATACTTGGAATGTAGTAACAATTATTCAACTCCATAATAAATCCTGACGGAAGGTGAAGTTGCATGACGCCGACGAACAATGCAGTAACCCTTGTTTTATTTCCGACGCGAAAATCCACTTCGCCTTTTTGCACTTCTCTAGTCCTTATTATCCCCTGCATCGAATTGCAAATATGAGCAACCGATCCGATATCAAATACCCAAGAGTTAACATAGGAATCAGCGAGAATAATGTCCACAACATTTACAACAAGCGTACTTGAGTGGGAAGTACTCTTACTTCCACTCTTCTTCAAAGAAGCCTGGTACTTGCTGCAGTTTCTCTTCCAGTGGCCATGTTCATGACAAAAGAAGCACTCAGTGTCATCTGCAGGTCCATCCTTTTGCTTGGGTGCAGACTTAGGGATCGTATCCTTAGCCTTGCCCTTCTTCTTCCAAGAAGTACCCTTTTTCTTGAAGCTAGGCTTGTTCTGCACAGCCATCACATGGCTATGCCCTGCACACTTCTTCATGTCACTTTCTGCTGTTTTAAGCATCCCACATAATTCATTAAGGCCCTTCTCCACCCCATGCATATGGTAGTTCCAAATGAACTGCCCATAGCTGGATGGAAGAGACGCCAAAATGAAGTCAGTGGCCAATTCTTGGCCTAGTGGAAAACCAAGTTTTTCCAAAGTCTGACTGTAACCAACCATTTTTATCACATGGGGGCCTACAGCTGCTCCCTCTTCCAGCTTGCATTCGACAAAGGACTTGGCAACATTGTACCTCTCAGTCCTTGCCTGATCTTGGAACATGTCCTTAAGCGCGACGATCATATCGTACGCTTCCTGATCCTCAAACTTCTTTTGGATTTTAGGTTCCATGCATGCAAGCATAAGATAGCTAACCTCAAGAGAATCATCACATGCTCTCTTGTAGGCATTCTTGAGGGCAGCAGATGCATTATTAGCAGGTTCATCGGGGATTGGGGTATCCAGAACCGTTTCCTTTTTATCAGACCTGAGAACACTTCTCAGGTTACGGACCCAGTTAGAATAGTTTGTTCCATTTAGTTTATCTTTGTCAAGAATCGAACACAAAGAAAAAGGTGATGTAGTGTTCGGTGCCATTGATCTACAACAGAAAACATGCAAAATACTAATCCATGTAACCATGAAAGAGTAAAACATATTAAACAATTTAATAGCATATAATCCCACTTAAATCAATATCCCTCTATTGATACTAAGTGATTCAAGATCCACAATTAACAAGTCGACTAGTGAGACTAATCAACTTCCTCGTTTGGTCTCGAGGGGGAAACGCCAGGATGGGTTTGTTTGATGCTAGTATCAGGTTGGATCCGATTAGATCTTCCTTACCCCTCTCTGATAGCCGCCAGTTGTATCGAGTCTCTATAGGTTGTTTAGTGCATGCTGCCGCTGCCGCTCAGTCCACCATACCTATGTAGGCGAGGACCTTGGTCTAGCCTCGCTGTCTTGGCCTCGATCTTGACGCTCCTCTTTTTCCTTTGCCCTTTGTCGGCACCCCTTTTGTTTGAGCAGGTTTTGAGATCGGCGTCGTTAGCAGGGTTACCCTTCCGGCTTGGCCTGGGCAGGGTTATGGACGCCATTGGTTATTCTTCAGGGCTCTTAGCCCCATTTGCATCTTGTCCGTAGTCGGACGTACCCATCGTTTTCAAGGTGATTTGGATCTTTGTATATTATATCTGTATTCTTGACCTTTGAGTCGCTGTTGTATTTATCTGTTCTATGGGTCCCATCGAGGACTGTTGTGTAATGTTATTACTTCGTTTTCCACCCGCACGCAAGTGCCTGGTGGGCACCTTCGGATCGTTTCTATGCGGGTTTGGCGGGTTTCGCTAAAACTTGCATAGGGCCGATTCTGAGGGTGTTACAGAGTGGTATCAGAGCTCAGCAGTTGCGATACCCCACAAGTCCAGCCTGTAGGATAACCTAGCTAACGGCCAAAGTAGAGTGTCAAAACTATTGTTGAAAATCGGTTGGATAGTTCTGATTAGGTCTGATTTTACTCCTTACCCCTCTGCTGTTCTCCTCTTGCCTCTACGTGTTTTGAATCTGCTCTCGTCTCTTTCTTGAGTCCGAGAATTCTCGTGGTTGGGTTTCCGTGTACCTTGAGGTTTCTTCCTCCTCTGATAGGTGTTCTACCGTCCGGTGTTCAAGCTGCCTGATGAATCCGTCTACGGTGTTATCATTCGTTGTTCCTTGTTTGTGCCTTCCGGTGTTTTCTGACGCGACGACAGCATCTACGCCAGATCCGATGCAGAGTCTGCATTACTCCTTTGATTCGAACCTCGCTTGTCGAGATCTTGATCTGAATCAGGGTTGGTTGCATAATCTCTGTTAGTATGCGGGGTAATGCTTTGAGTGCGGGATGGAGTCGCGACCATACCACTACTCTTATCATTCGCTTGTGTACATTGAATGGTGGATCGATGCAATTCTTGCTCCGTCCATGAAAGTTAGAGGTGGCCTTACCTTTAACTTCGTTCGTTGTTTATCCGGAGTGTTCTCTCGACGATCACGGACAACGACCTCTTGTTAGTGGTGTCGCGAGGATCTACACGAAGCGAGAAGACGCAGATCGCCGACCTTCCTTCCGGTACCATGAGGCGGATCTCGAGGGCGAGATCCTTTGTTAGTGGTGTCGAATTGTGGCATCCCGCAAAAACCACTACTAGAAAATCGCGTTGAATTTGTGCATTGCATCGTCATCATCATGCATTGTTTGCATAAAACTATGTTCGCAAAACCCGATTTGTTTTCCAAACGCCCCATCTTAATTCAAACACCAAAACCGGGTCCCCGGAATAATTTATTTTGGTCGCTATCGGTTTGCTTTCGGCCCGTTTAAAACAAATAAAAAGTTCAATTATTTTCGGTGAGGCGAATGACGGGCGAATAGACGACTACCCCCAGAAATTAAATCGGTCCACCCCTTTTTCCTACAGCTACCAAACTACCTACCCAGCCCAACCCTCCACCTCACCCTGGCCAATCAGCAGCTGCCACCTCGCCTCTCCCTCCCCTTCACCCACTCCTAGGCCGCCACCTGGCACACAGCCCCCTCTCTCTCAACCCACCAGCACACACCACTCACACACGCACGCTGGCGCCTCTCCTGCCCGTGGCCCCACCCCAGACGCACGGCTGCACTCACCCGCTCCAACCTCGCCTGGTCCCGTCTGCCCCACCGTGGACCACTGCCCACGTCCCCCACGCCTGCCGCCCATCCCAACCTCCCTTGGCTCCTCCCCAGCCTCTTCCTCCCCTCGCGTCACCGCCATGTGCTTCCCCTCGCCCGGCTGCCTGGCCAATCACAGCTCCCCTGCTGGCCCGCCTGCCGCCTCCCCGCTCACTCGCCTCCACATCCCCGCCTCGCCTCGCCCAGCGCAACCCAGCTCGCCTCCGTCCCCGGCCATCCTCTCGCCCTCCTCCCTCCTCCGCCTTCCCATCGCCGTCGCCCTCGCTTTCGCGTGCCCGCTGCCATGGCAGCTCCCGGCCGCCCCCTCTCGTAGCCTCGTCTCGCTGCCTCCGCGCCCTCCGCGTGCAGCCTCGCCCGCCCTGCAGCGAGCGCCTCCGGCCTTCCCTGCTCCAGTGCTCAGTGGTCCGCCCGTGTGCCCAGGCCCGCTGACCCTTCCAGCCTCTGCGCCGCCAGCGCCCTCCCCTCCTCCAAGCTCGCCCGCCTGCGCGAGCCTGCACGCCCGCCTCTCCACCGTCGCAGCCCAGGAGCTCCGCCAGGCCTTCCCCGACGCCACCGTCCCTCTGCCTCGCCACGTCCGCCGCGGCCCCACCACCTTCGCGGGTTCCCCTCCTCGTCGAGTCTCCTGCCGCCGCCGGTCGCCAAGGACTCCCCCGTGCCTTGATGTTCGTCGTCGTCCCCCTCGTGAAGATCTACATAGAATCTGCGTGCTCGCGAGGTGTCAAGATACAAGATTTTTGTCTGCTCGTGCATGCCTCTAATACCAAGATCCTCGTCTCGGAGATGCCGGAAAGCACCGGAGTTCGTCGAGACCCTGAAGACCCGCTCCCGGAGGCGAAGTCCGGACACGATGATCGCCAAGATCGCCACACGGACTTGAGTTCCCGAAGATCCTGATGTACCGGGACCGGACCCTCGACACGCCAAGATCTACCCTCGGACGCCAAGACCCGAACCGGGAGGACGCAAAGATCGCCACGAGTATGACAAGCACGTCACCCCGAAGCCAAGACCGACCCGACTTGAGGGCCCGACAAGATCTGCGCAACGACAAGATCGGCACCGTCCGGGGAAATCCGATGCGCCCCCGACGCCAACCAAGCCCTGCTTCCCGGTTGCGACAAGACCTACCCCGATGGTCGAGAATGTTACGCCAAGATCGAACCCTAGACCCTGGACCCCGAGACCGACCCCGAACCCCGGAACCCCAAGACCGTCGAGACCCCTTATGTGTGAACCCCTTCTCGAAACCCTATTTTTATAAATGATATCAACTTGTTGCATTAAATCATTCATCTCGCATGCATATCTGTGGTTTGGGGGCCTTATGCCGATTCACCTCATAATTAAATATGGGGCCCATATGCGGGCAAATCTAGTCTCATATCGGCCTCATTTAAATTTGTGTAGCGAACCCGGTGCTATCTTTTGCCATGCTAAAACAACATTTAATTTGCGGGGTAGATAAATAACATGAACCACCTAACTAATGGTCGGGACCCCGGTTCCGCTTAATATGACCTAATTGCATCGCACCTTTGCCATGCCATCCATCATGCATGCATCATGCCGATCTTCTGCCGTTGTATTAAATAGTGCATCCGGTGTTTCTTCTAGTGTTTTGCTTCTTCGCGGATAAGGCCGTTGAGTTGATGTGAGCTTCGCCCCGATCTTCGGATGAACCCTTCAACAATGTTTTCAGGCGAGCATCTCCCCCTTTCTACCTATCTTACTTTTCTAGTATTTATTCCCTCCTGTTGATCTTTGCTACCTGTGTTGCGATGCTCTAGTTTCGTACCCGTGATATCCCTTGCAGCCATATATAGCCTTGGACACATCCTATTACCTGTGTTTGGTAGATAGTTGGACCCGCGTGTCGTAGTCGCTTGCTCAAGTGTCGTCAAGTACCACAATTGTTGGAGTTTTGCCGCATGTTGACGTTGGAGATGATCATGGCTTTAATTATTATTTCACTTTAATTCCTGTTTAACAACTAAAATTGAATTAAGCAGAGGCATCGGTGGGTGATAGGTAAGTTTTGGTTTCAGCCCACTTGTGTCCGTGGGACCGAGTTCTTGACACTGTTAGAGATCGGCGCTAACCACGGTGGGAGATATGGGCCCCCATTGATTATTACGATTTCAAAGTATTGTCTTGGGGGCCACAACTAGTTTGAGGTGTTTTTACTATCCTGTACTTATGCCATGCTACTTATGTATTTACGATTGTGTGAGGAGCACGCTGTCTTGTTTAGGAAGCGGAATGTTTTCAGCAGTATCGGTCCCCGATTGGGGATCTCGTCGTTTACCATTACGCAAACCCTAAGTCCGTCTCGAGACCGGTGACTTCGTTCTGGTGTACTTAGTGGGGTGGCCCCCGTAATTGCTTTGAGTGCAGGGCGTGACTTAGGCCCGGCCCGACATACCGATGGGTGTATGTTAACCGATCGCAAAAGGGTGAAGTGCATGGATACTTTGGTGCACCCTGCGGTTAAATCTTTTAGAAGCCGTGTCGCGGTTATGGACGCCAGGAGCACGGTGCTTGATCATAGACAACTATAACTAAAGTTTATTGTTTTAAATTGACTTGTTTCCGATATGATTAGTAATCGCTTCACTACAACGGAATGGCTAAGTAAAAGTACCAACAAGCTGGGTTTTGGGTTTATCTCATGCTAAATGTATCGACTAGTAAGTGATGCCATTATAACGGAATGATTAACTAAAAGTGCCCTTGCATACTTTATCGGGATGAATATCTAAACACGACTAGTAATTGCGGCAACTATAAGCGAATAAGTAAAAGCGCTTGGTGTGAGTTCCTCGGTTGACTTCCTCGTTTGGTCTCGAGGGGAAGCGCCCGAGATGGGTTTGTTTGATGCTAGTATCAGGTTGGATCCGATTAGATCTTCCTTACCCCTCTCGATAGCCGATTGTATCGAGTCTCTATAGGTTGTTTAGTGCATCTTTGCCGCTCGATCCACCATACCTATGTAGGCGAGGACGCTGAATTCTAGCCTCGCGTGTCTTGGCCTCGATCGACGCTCCTCTTTTCCTTTGCCCTTTGTCGGCACCTTTTGTTTGAGCAGGTTTTGAGATCGGCGTCGTTAGCGGGGTTACCCTTCCGGCTTGGCGGGGTTATGGGCCATTGGTTATTCTTCAGGGCTCTTAGCCCCATTTGCATCTTGTCCGTAGTCGGACGTACCCATCGTTTTCAAGGTGATTTGGATCTTTGTATATTATATCTGTATTCTTGACTCTTTGAGTCGCTGTTGTATGTATCTGTTCTGTGGGTCCCATCGAGGACTGTTGTGTAATGTTATTACTTCGTTTTCCACCCGCACGCAAGTGCCTGGTGGGCACCTTCGAATCGTTTCTATGCGGGTTTGGCGGGTTTCGCTAAAACTTGCATAGGGCCGATTCTGAGGGTGTTACATCCACCAAGAACTAATACAAGCTATTACACCTAACAGCTAGTAATCAAAATTACATAGAATTGGGATCATCACAAGTTGGCACGCAGGCCATCACAATAATTGACAACACATATGGCTCCAGCCATGTTGCCCTAATCATGACACGCAGGTCATGATAAATTTCATACACGCATCACATACATATATGGGCCATACTAATCACATACATCCTGCAAAAGACAAGTTATGCATAGAATCGCATTCTACCGGATCATGTGACATCGCAGCACCTAGTTACCTTAACGAGATACAAAAGGGGCTACGATTAAGGGGGGTCTAGGGGGTCTCCGGGCGTCCGGAAAACTGTGAAAATGAGAGATCGAATCTACACAATTTTCTGTAAGGATTTTGATCGGCAAATCAAATTTACCATAAACCGACTCCTGTCCCGATTCAATCAAACTCCTTTGATCACTGTACATCGATTTTAGATCTAGGTTCCGATTCGATCAATCATATTGATCTTCGCGTGATTCAACGGGATTTATGTGTCACTGTCTATCCCGATGGAGGAAACCGACCGGTAGGGGTAAGTCGTTCGACAACCTCAGAATCACGATCATGGAAAGCAAGATCATAGATCAATCCTGAACCACCGCCATATAAACGATCACATCATTCATATCAATCTGCATATCACCATATGCAAACATCCCGAACCTATAACTGAACAGCATCGGCTCTGATACCACTAAAGGGATACGGGTAGGCTACACTAGCGCAAATCAAAAAAATTCTACCGCGTAAACCAGGATTACTGTTGTCATAGATCACGGGATTACCACTAGACGCGTAGTTGTGGAATTGATGAAGCGCGTCGAGGCAGTGCAGACATTCCACGTATCCTCCTTGTCCTCGTCCCACAAGAAGCTCCCCTTGCACGGCTCGTCCAAGTGCCACAGATGCAGTATCTCTGAGGTATCCACACGTGCGGGGTGGAAGCGTCAAACGCCGGACTGCTAGGTCCGCGCGTTCAACACAGGCGAGAGGTGTGGCGGCTGGGTGGAATGGTCTCAGGTCTGACCCTGGTCAGCTCGCCCCACCCTCTCTTATATAGGCGTCCCTAGTGGGCTTCTACATTAGCAGCCCATTAGTAGCCTAAGCCTGGTCTAATTCAGATCCAATCCTCATTAGGCTTCCAGCCCCTTAAGTGTGTGACCCTATAGGTTCATATGCGTGTAGACATGACACGAATACATTTATTCTGTCAATAGTTGGGAGAGGACTCTAGCAAGACGTGCCAACTCCTAAACACATACAAAGATCATATCGGACGAACCATCACAAGGTTTAGTACATGTCTTTCCCTTTGCCTCACGATATTTTGTCTAGCTCCAAGCTGACCTCTCCTTCTCGATACCGTAACTCGGAATCCCTTTACTAGGTTAACTCTTAACCTTATGTAGCATGGCCATGCATTTCTGGATCCGATCACTCGAGGGGCCCTGATGGGGATATGCCTACCGGGGTATACCCAGCAGGACGTTTCCGACTGGCCCAAAGAACTGGTGAGTGGGCCTGCAAGACGGCGACTGGATTAAAGCCCAAGACGAGCCAAGCGATCGGAAGTCAAGGCCCAAAGTAGTAGATAGGCCCAAGTCGGATTAGGTTAAACGAGTACCGAAGCTCTAACTGAATCGGTTGAGATATGTAAACCCTAGGGGAGGTGAGCCTATATAAACCTCCATATAGGGCGAGTAGAGATACGTTCCATCATACACCCAAGCGACTCGCTGCCTAGCCGCCGAGCTCGCCCATTGTACCACCTCCATAATACGATCTAGCAGGAGTAGGTCTTTACCCTCCGGGGGGGCGAACCTGGGTAAAACCCTGTGTCTTTGCCCTCATCTCGCACCGCAGATGGCTGGCCGCCCTTGCCCCTCGTTCTACTACTCGCTGCCGATTGCAGCATCTGCCGTGACCATTCCCACGACAGTGGCGCCCACCGTGGGGCCTGGCCGGTCTGGCTGGTGTTCTGCGGCGAGATCCAATCTGCCCATCAACGAGACGGTCGCCACCGGCCGCATGATAGCGATCGGCGAGATGCTCCAAATCTTGCCGAGCAGCTACATCCCGGCGGCGCGGCCCGTCACGCACAGCGTGATCCTGCCGATCGGCACGATCAGCCTCTTCGTTGGCCTCACCGACGTCATCGTCTCGGAGAATTCGGCTCGCATCCGCGAGTCGCCGCCACGCGATCGGCTCTCTGAGAGCTAGATCCGCACGGTCCATCGCCTCGCCTCCGAGTACAACTCGGCCCACAGCGACGTGGACGAAAACTCGGCGGCCACGGAAGACGCGGCCCTCAACGACGACGCCGACTCGGCGACCCCGGCGTCACTCGCCGGGTCCATCACCGCGGCTTCACCCGCGGGCTCCATCACGCAGGTCTCCAACATGGGAGACTTTGAGGACCCCTCCATCCTCGGGATCTTCGAATTCGACTCCGGGTCGAAGAACTCCGCCGACCTCCGCGACGGAACCGGTCGCCACGCCGCGACCTACATAGCGACCGGCACCGATCCTCCGGAGGATCCATTCTCCACCCCAATCCCTCCTAATGCCACGACAACGGAGGTCGAGGAAATCCGCTGGCGGGCGAGGCGGCGCAGGAGCAAGCGGCGCAAAAATTTCGCCTCGAGCAGGTGACGGCAGAACTATCACGCTACCACCGCAGCGGATCAGTCGAGCTGAACCCCACCGTTGTGGGCGCCTGAACCGGCGAAAAACGACCCGGCCCACGTGGCCGAGTGCGTGATCTGCGAGAATGCGCCACCAGGAGGAAGCGCCCGGCCCCCGCCAGGATCAACGGCGATGGGCGCCCCACCTCCACCCAACCGCACCCCTCCCAGGGACCAGCCGCGGATAGTAGTCTCCTCACGGGAGCGAGACACAAACGGCCTCCCACTATTCTCCACCCCGATGGACAACCTCGTGGCAGGCCGAGTAGCAGCCGACAGCATCACGGCCACCGGCGACGGCGCCCTACAGATCCAATACGTCAGGGCCCTGCTCGCGAAGGTCGTCGAGCAGCAAAGAGCGGGCGCCGACTCGCAAGGTCGAGTATACTCACGTTCCTCGGGAAGCAGAGCAGCCTCCAGCGGCCGCCCAGCGGCGGAAAACACCCTCAACTGCCCACTACCAGAGCCACAGCAGCTCCAACACCGACCCGCGAATGCGGCACTCTCCACCAACGACCCCAGGCCGGCGACCAACTTCGTCTCCGCCAACGGGCAACCCATCGACGCCCGCACCCACATCATCAACAACCAAAGTTGGCGCCCACGCCAGCCCGACGACTTGCGACATACCCTAACCAATCGCCGCGACGGCGAGCCCATGGGGTCGCTCAGTCGACTCGGACCCAAGTGCTTCGGACCAATGATCCGAGGCGAGAAGTACCCGCCAAACTTCAAGGCGCCAAAGGAGATAGAAAAGTACGACTCCTCGTACGACCCCGCCGTCTGGCTCGACACATACCTCATGGCAATGGGGATCGCAGGCCACACCGACCTGCTAGCCGCCCGTTACCTCCCCCTGATGATGGAGGGACGTAGGCGATGGATCAACACCTCCCCGGCGATGTCGACTCACAGGAGGAGATGCGCGACGCCTTCGTCAGGCACTTCGAGTGCTCCTACACCCGCGCCACCACTATCGAGGACCTGGAGCGATGCGTCCAGGGACCCCGCGAGTCGACCCGCAACTGGGTCCAACGGTGGCAAGAACTATGGTACAACGCGGTCGGCATTCACCCGGACACCGCGATCCATTGCTTCAAGACCTCGTGCCGCTACGAGCCCCTGGTCGCCAAGCTCAAGCGACACTCGCACACTCGACAACATCCCGACCTCGAGATCGTCAAACGGTGCGCGGAGGAAGATCCAAACCAGGAAACCGACGACGAGTCAGAGGTCAACGCCGCCGGCGGCAATGACAGCGGACGACGGTCCTACGCTTCTGCGCCTCATCGGCAAGCGCCGCGATGGACGGGCGAGTCGACTTCGCCGCCAACGCTGGCACGTGCAACGCGAGCCCAAGAGCCGCCGCGACGGAGGACAACGCGCGATGGCGGCAACTACAAACCAAGCCAAGGTTCGACCCGGCTCTCCTTAACCAACCATGTGCGTTTCATAGCAGGAAGGAAGCCGCAACACACACCACCGCCATCGCCACACCTCGTGGAAATCGAGAAGGCACGGCGAGCGCGGGAGGACCCCGACAACGACCCGCCAAACGGCGGAAAATTCGGCAAAGTGGCCGGCTCGCTCCATACCTTCACAGGCTTCAATACGAAGCGCGAGAAGAAGGTCATCGCCCGCGCCGTCGCCGTCAACGCGATGGCCCTGGTGGATGTTCCCCAGTTCCTCAACTGGTCAGAACATCCCATCACCTGGAGCCGCCAAGACCAATCGCCACGCATCGAGTACCTAGGACGAGTCGCCCTGGTGGTCAAGCCCAAGGTCGGCGACTACTGGCTCCCCAAGACGTTGATGGACGGCGGCAGCTCCATCAACATCCTGTACCTCGACACCTTCAGGCGGCTGCGTCCCGCGATGATGATCGAGACGACCCACACCACGTTCCACGGCATCGCCCCCGGTCGGGCGTACCCGATCGGCAAGGTCACGCCGTCACCTTCTGCACACCGGCAAACTTCCGCACCGGCGGATCGTCTTGAGCTGGTGCCCTTCGACAGCCCCTACCATGCGTCACGGGCGCCAGCGTTCGCTAACATGGCGGCGCCCACCACGCCTAACGCGATGAAGCTCCCCGGGCCGTGCGGCGTCATCACCATCCACGGCGACCCCGACATGGCCGCCGAGTGCGAGGCCAAAGGAGCCGAACTCACTGACGCCGTCATCACGGCAGAGACCAACCACGCTGATGAGCTCGCCAAGTACGCGAGCGGGGTCAACAACGACGACCCCACCATACTCAAGAAGCCCAACTCAGAGGGCGCAAACACCTCAACCTTTGAGGCCACGACGCACACCCGCACCGTCGAGCTGGTCCCAGGCGACTCCAGCCAGACGGTGACGATCGGACGGCATGAGCCCATAGATAGGCGCTCATCGAGTTCCTCCGTGAGAACAGAGACATCTTCGCATGGAAGCCCTCTGACATGCCCGGTGTCCCTCGGGAGCTCGCTGAGCACAAGCTAAACGCCGACCCCAAAGTGTGACCTGTCAAGCAGTCGCTGTGGCCCTTCAATGAAGAGCGCCGCCGAGCAATCGCCGAGGAGGTGCAGCGTCTACTCGCTGCAGGCTTCATCCGGCCAATCAAATACTCCAAGTGGCTGGCAAACCCATTCCTGGTCGAGAAGAAGAACGGTACCTGGAGGATGTGTATCGACTACACAAACCTGAACAGCGCCTGCCCAAAGGAGCAGTTCGTCCTCCCGCGGATCGACCAGATAATCGATTCAACCGCGGGCTCGGAATCGCTATGTTTCCTCGACGCCTACTCTGGGTACAACCAGATCAAAATGGCTGTCGAAGACGAGGAGAAGACGGCGTTCATCACGCCATTGAGCCTTCACTACACCGCCATGACCTTCGCCTCAAAACGCCGGGCGACCTACGGCGGTGCATGCAAGAATGCCTCGCGAGCCAAATTGGCCGCAACATCCACGTCTACATCAACGACGTGGTCGTAAAATCCGCTCGCCAGGCGACCTACCACGACTGGCGGAAACATTCGCCAACCTGCGAAATACAAGATAAAGCTCAACCCGGCAAATGCACCTTCGTACCGCAGTCAACCATCGGGTACGTCGTCTCCAAACGAGGGATCGGCGAACCCCACGAAGATCGACATGATCGCCGGCTCGGCAAACCCGAGTGCTGCGCGACGCCCGTAGCGGGCGGTAGCGGCTCTCGCCGCTTCATCCCCTTTGGCGAAAAGGCGATGCCCCTATACCACCGATGCGCAGAACCCCACCTTCCAGTGGGACAAGGAGGCGGACGACGCCAGCGATCTCAAAAGGTGCTACTCGCACCGCTACGCCGCCTCACGACAAAGAACCCATGCTGGTCTACGTTGCGGCTTCCGAGCGCGTCGTCAGCGCCGTGATGGTCGTAGAACGACCGAAGGAAGGAAAGGAGCGCCCAGTGCAGCAACCGGTGTACTACATCAGCGAGGTCCTCACCGAGTCGTGCCAGCGGTACCCCCAGTACCAAAAGCTGGTATATGCGGTCTTCAGAGCTCAGCGGCGCCTGCCGCACTACTTCCAGGAGCACCCGATCACGGTCGTTTCCTCGGCACCGCTGCAGGACATCATCCGCAACCGTGAGGCGACCGGGCGGGTCGCCAAGTGGGCCGTCGAGATCGGCGTCCACAACATCAAATACGAGCCACGAAAAGCGATCAAGTCGCAGGCACTGGCAGACTTCATCGCCGACTGGGAAGAGGCCCAGCAGCCAGAGAAACTGGGTGTGAAGTCCCAGGATGCGCCGTACCTCCATTACTGGAGCCTGCACTTCGACGGCTCCAAGAACGCGGACGGCGCAGGCGCAGGGATCGTGCTAACTTCACCAAAGGGCGACAAGCTCCACTACATCCTCTGCCTTGACTTCACACCCTGCACCAACAACATGGCTGAGTACGAGGCCCTACTCCACGGCATGCGAGCTGCCAAGGAGATGAATGTCCATCGCCTCCGCTGCTACGGAGATTCCGACCTCGTCGCGGGGCAAGTCGCTGGCACCTGCGACGCCGTCTCCCCCACCATGGAGGCGTACCGCCAAGAAGTGGACAAGTTAGGCGGACACTTTACAGGCTACTCCGTCGAGTGGATCGACAGGCGGAAGAACGAGGAGGTCGACGCACTCTCTCGCATCGGGTCAGCTCGACTCGCCCCACCACCGTCTTCTCGACACGATCACCAAGCCATCAGTCTCTCGAGGGACATCGACATCGAGTCCCTCTCCAACCGAGGCAGCCCTGGTCGCACTTCGCAACGAGCCGACGACCGACCAAGCCCTACATCGCCTACCGAAGCCGCACCTTGCCAAGAAATGAGACGGACGCCGGATGATCGCCGCAAGTCCTACACCATCATCGACGGCGAGCTCCACAAGCGCAGCACCGGGCGTGTTTCAACGCTATGCCCAACCCGCCAAGGACGCAAGATCCTGCGATATCCACTCCGATCGGCCACCACGCCGCGCCGCTCCTGGTCGCCAAGGCTATGCGACATGGCTTTTACTGCCCACCGCACACGCCGATGCCGTCGACATTGTCCAGGCGGTGCCGGCACGCCAACCGATGCGACGCAGCGAGCTCGGCCAAAACAATCCCCATCACCGCCATTATGTGTGGGGCATGGATATGGTAGGCCCCTTCAAGAAGGCCCCCTCCGGCTACACCCACCTGCTAGTCGCAGTCGAAAATTCACAAAGTGGGTGGAGGCCAAGCCAGTTCAGAAATGCGACGGGAAGACCGCCACCAAATTCCTACGCGAGCTCATATATCGCTACAGGTTCCCAAACAGCATCATCACGGACAAAGGCACCAACTTCGCCAAAGGAGCCATGGCCGAATTCTGCGAAGAGCACCACATCCGGCTCGACCTCGCATCGGTCGCCCACCCGGAATCCAATGGCCAGGCAGAAAGAGCCAACCAAAGCATCCTCCACGGACTGAAGCCGCGACTCCAAGTACCACTTGAGCGCACCGCCGGGTGCTGGATCGAGGAGTTGCCCTCTGTCATCTGGGGGATCCGCACCTCAGTCAACAGGTCGACAGGGTTCACCCCCTTCTTCATGGTCTATGGGGCCGAGGCAGTCATGCCCACCGACCTCGAGCACAACTCGCCGCGGGTCGTCCACTATTCGGAGGCTGCGAACGAGCTCGCCCGCCAAGACGGGGTCGACCAACTCGACGAAGCACGTGACCTCGCTCGGTCACGCACCGCTATCTACCAGCAGGGACTCCGCCGCTACCACAGCCGGCGGGTGAAAACTCGCACCTTCCAAGAAGGTGACCTGGTGTTACGCCTCATCCAGGACAAGAACGGCATGCACAAGCTCTCCCCTCCATGGGAAGGGCCATTCGCCATCGGGCGCGTACTCGGCAACGATGCCTACTACCTCATCGATGTCCGCGGGGACGGCGAACTCGACGTCAAGCGACCATGGAATGTAAACCTCCTACGGAAGTTCTACTCCTAGAACCCTACACATGTACTCTCCAGTCGCTATGAAATAAAAAGACACGGTTACCGCAAAACTGCGCCTACTCTCCATGTCTTGTGCCACTCGCACTCGTAATAACAGCGTTACGCTAACCGTAGAAGTCAACCTTTGGTACAGCGACCGGCACGGCCAAGTAGTGCGGTGCAAGAACACTGAGTCACAACAGGTCTTGCATAGTCCATGAAAAATGCCTACCCGGAGCCCCATTGGAGTTGCCTAGCTCGACTGGTTCTACGAACCAAGACAACTGCCTTCGCTTCTTACATCGACCATGGTCCTCCGCATCCTTGGCATAGCGACTCGAACGGCTAAGTACCACGCTCGGGGACTGAAGACCAGTTCATCGCGAGCGGTCCGGGAAAACGCCAAGTAGGAGAGCATGCCCAGGACTCCATGCGACTGACCCCACGGGCCAGGCAGGAGTGACGCGCTCAAACTAACGCGCTAAGTCCTCAACCACCCTCGAGTCGTGCCTAGAACAACCAAGTACCACGCTCGGGGACTCGGCCACCCGACCTCGTTCGTGCAAGGGAAAACGGCAAAGTACAGAGCACTCAAGGGAGTCGCCTAAGCGACTGGCTCTCCGAGCTCGGGCGAGACGACCACAATGACAAAACGCATAACAACAACAAATATATCACATACGAGGTAAACCCCACAAAAGGGGCGGACGCGCTCGGGGACTCGTTCAAACATCAATCATAAACACATGACAGATACCAAAATAGACACGATGTCTCATTCGATTGCATGTCGCATTGTCTCATGTTACAAAATATTCCCGCATGGCAGACCTGCTGCTAACGCCACAAGGAAAACTACCTACTCTGCAGGCTTTGATGATGACTCGCCAACATCCCGGCGATTGCGGATGAACGGCGTGTACGGGTTCGACGGATACGTCGTCAGTTCACCCGCCATCGCCGCACGAAAGGGTTGCTCGACCTTGAAGTCACGATGCGGCGTCGGTCGCTTAGGCACGACGACCGCCTCTTGATACGGAAGGAGGTCGCCCATTGCCCGCATTCGCCCGAGTACGCGGCGCGTCTGCAACTTGAGAACCTCGGACAGCTCCATCGCGGTCGACGATGGGTATCCACTGCACATCGCCGATGTCGAAGTCCTCGGGAAGTGGGCAAGTCCAGGCTAAGTGTCGCCGACGCTCAACCAAACGCCGATCGCGTCATGAACTCAACGATCATGGCGCCTTCTCCAAATACTTCCACACCTCAACGAGGTCGCTGGGAATCACCTCCGTGGGCGATATCTCTTGGAGATAGGCGCGGATGCACGTCGCCGACAACGTTGCCGAGTCAACAAGCATGCTTACACACTGCCTCGCGTCAAACGAGCTTGCCTCTTCCTCGCTATCAATGATGCGACCTGCGAGTACAAGACAATAATAAATACGACGAACACCACAAAAGGCACAACCACCGGAAGAGGCAGATGCACTTACCAATCAACGGGCGGGCGAGGTCCATGATGAAGCTTTGAAGCGACGTATGGTCGTCCTGAAGCCCAGAAACAAGGGCATCCGACACTTTGCGATCCTCTTCGGCGGCTGCAATGGCGGCCTTGGCTCGCCCATCAGCCGAGCTCGCTTCTTCCTTCGCTTCCCGCAGCTCGCGCTCGAGGTCGGCGATCCGTTGTTCAGCCAAACTCAAAGCCGATCGCGCCGCCGCCAATTCACCAGCGGGGACAAGCCCCTGGCGAGCTTCCTTCGCCTGCAGCAGCTGAAACCCTTTGTTCGCTCGGCGATGGTCGCCTTCTCCGCTACGCCACTGCCAATCGGTCAGCCAATTCAAGTTGCAGACCCTGCACAGCGCCAAAAAGGTTAATCCAAGCAAAATTCCTAAAGTGCCCACCCGCTGAAATTCAGCGAGTGCGCACTCGGGGACTGGAAATCAAAAAATTCCTAAGTGCCCACCCGCTGAAATTAAGCGAGTGCACACTCGGGAACCGGCAATCAAAAATTTCCTAAAGTGCCCACCCGCTGAAATGCAGCGAGTGCGCACTCGGGGACTGGTACTCAAAGAAATTCCTAAGTGCCCACCCGCTGAAATTCAGTGCGTGCTCACTCGGGGACTGGATGCGAAAAATAAAGATAAGACATTAAAAGAATCAGGCCGCTGCAAAGCACCGACATGATCCTCGGGGACTGGATGTACCTGGATGGCTGCGCCAAGCATGCCGTGAAGTTGTGTCGCGTCCACGGACGCGAGGAGAGCCAGCGTATGCCCACGACGTTGGTCGACTTCAGCATCGGCGGTCCCAGGAGCATGGCTTGAGGGCGAAGTCCCACTCGCCGCGGCCGCCTTGGTCATGAAACGCGGGAAGGTGGCGATGGAGGCACCCGCCCCAAAGGAGGTTGGCTCGGCCGTTCCAGGAAAGGGAGCGCCCTCCTTCGTGGACGTGGTTGCCTCCGTTACGGGTCCAGCTGGGGCGACCGCCGTGTCGTCAAAAATCATGACGACGTCGTCACCCTAGGCCTTCTTGCTGCCATCCGCAGAGACGACGACCTCGTCCACCTTCCTCTTGTGGGAAGGATCCTCCTCGCCAACGACGGGTGGCACCTTAGCCACGGTCGGATGGCCCATTCTCTTCACTCCGGTCCTGTGCGTCAATCGTATAAGCAAAAATAATTCAAGTAATTATGAAAGACAAAGAAGGGTGAGCATACTCACTTGGCGACTGGAATAAAGCGTAGCCCCGTACCGAGGCCGGCCGGTTTCTCCAGTTCAGGGCCCAGTTTGCGACTGAGATCCATCTCCAGGACGTCGCATGCCCAAGACACGGATGGCTTCTTTGTTGTTGAGGCTGCAGCCGGAGCCTCTGGGACATCTTCGGTAGGAGCTTCCTGGCGAGGCGAAACCGCTGCAGCCGGAGCATCCCCCAGCCCAGAGACTGGGGCGAATGGCGGAGGCATTGAAGCCAGCGGCACCTCCATGGTCGCCGTGTCCAGCACGGCTGTCGTTGGCGGTGCCTCATCCTTGGCCGGGCTGGGGGCGTCAGAACTGCTCGCTGAATGCGGCGGCGAGGCCGGCCTCGTCGGTCTGGTCTTCGTCTTCCTCGGAGGCGCCTTCACCTCCTTTTCCTTCTTCTTCTTTTTCGATGGAGTCGCTTGGCGGCGCGAGGTGGTTTCTGGAAGCTCGTCGTCGTCATCGTGACGCTCGAGGCTTTTACTTGCTTCAAGCTCTCGTTGACGCTGCCCACGGGTCTTGTGGAGCAGTTGGGCGACTTCTTCTTCGGATTCGCCGTTACTGTCGCCCTCGTCGCTCCCAGCATTGCCCTTGACAGGAGGCAACTCGCTTACGTCCTGGACGGACGAGTTCGAGTTCTCATCGTCCGAAGGTGGGAGCCATCCTTCCACCACTTGGAATAGCTACAATGAATACAAGAAGAAATTAGAATTACCGCGACTGCATAAACTGCGACTGCGAGCGAAGTGAAGCGATTACCGTTGGAGCTGGACGCTGGCGGTAGAAGCGACCCACTGCGCCTGTGCACGCGCCTGGTAATTTTCTTCGCCGGGAGGTAGTCCTCCGCTTCCACTGTCGAGGCAGGCCTTCGCCGAGTCTCCTCGCCCGTATTGGTACATGTAGTTCTGGGCGAAGCGGACGAGCCGCCCGAGCCAGCAATTGTACAGTTTATCGTTTGAGGCCCTTCTTTTTAGACGCGGATGGTCCGGAGCATCTCGGCGACCATCCGCTGGTCGTTGGGGAGCTTGCCTACTTGGAGATGGCGCGCTCGGACCGATTGGCGGAATACCGGGATCGCCGCCTCGCCCTCCGGGTCGCCTCGGCCACGTAAACCACGACTTCTTCCAGCCGCTGCCTTGGCGGGCAGCATCGATCGAAGAATGAAGCTTTTGACTTGAGCTGGAAGGTTAGGCCGCGGCTAGCATTGGGTCACTTTGCTTCCTCGAGGCTGATCCGTCTGCGGAATGATCTTGCCACAAGGGGAAGTAGGGCCGGCAGCCCAAGTAGCATTCGCAGAACGCCACGAAGATGGCGAGCTGCTCGATGCTGTGGGGACCCAGATCCGAAGGCTGGATCCCGTAGTAGGCGCAGAAGCGCCGGAAGAACAGGGACGTGGGGAACCCTAGCCCCCGTTCGAGATGGCTGGTGAAGCAGATGAACTCCCTCTCTCGCGGATTCGGGGTCGTCTCTCCGGCTGCAGGAATACGCCAACAGCCGGCTCGCAAGATCCCGGCCTCCTCGAAGGAAGCCAGTTGCGCCCTCGTGCACTTAGATCTACCCCACGGCTCGGTGGAAAGGGCCATGGCCGAGAGGTTTGCTGGGAGTCGGGGGGTTTCAGGTCGGCTGGATCGCGATGCGAAGGGAGGCGAAAGGTGCGCGCTGTCAAGGAAATGGTGAGAAGGTGGTTCTCTGATCGCCTGCCATTCCTCTTATATAGCGGTTGTTACCCGCCAATTCAGGGAGCCGTTACTACGTGGTGATTACGCCAAAGGTTACCGTTGGATTACCGCAACTGCTAGTTTGACCACGGTTAAACGTTCTAACTTCGGTCACTCGACTCGCCGACCCGATCACTATGATAGTGATTCGCCGACTCGACTCGCCAAAGCTACGATCAGGATGACTAGTTTTCTCCTTTACACAGGAGCCCGCCGACGATTCGACTGGATGACTACTCTGAAGCCGTATACTCTGACTGCCAGCCGCCACCTACGCCAAATCGACGGCGGCCTTGGGGACTATTGATGGGGATATGCCTACCGGGGTATACCCAGCAGACGTTCGACCGCCCAAAGAATCAAGCTGGCGAGTGGGCAAGACGGCGATCGATTAAAGCCCAAAGAAGGAGCCAAGCGATCGGAAGGAAGGCCCAAAGTAGTAGATAGGCCCAAGTCGGATTAGGTTAAACGAGTACCGAAGCTCTAACTGAATCGGTTGAGATATGTAAACCCTAGGGGAGGTGAGCCTATATAAACCTCCCTATAGGGCGAGTAGAGATACGTTCCATCATACACCCAAGCGACTCGTTGCCTAGCCGCCGAGCTCGCCCATTGTACCACCTCCATAATACGATCTAGAAGGAGTAGGTCTTTACCCTCCGGGGGGCCGAACCTGGGTAAAACCCTGTGTCTTTGCCCTCATCTCGCACCGCAGATGGCTGGCCGCCCTTGCCCCTCGTTCTACTACTCGCTGCCGATTGCAGCATCTGCCGTGACCATTCCCACGACAGGCCCAGAGATATCTCTCTCAAGTAGAGAGGGGCAAATACCATCTTGATTGACCCTGCCTTGTAGCATGCTTCAGGACAAACCCGGAAGCTACCTTTATAACTACCCTGTTACGGTGCCACGTGTGATAGCCCCAAAGTAGGTCGATCCACATCTCAAGTACATGCGACAATCTCAGGTCTAAGGACAAAACGTACACGATGTGTAGAGAGAGAGCTGTAACTAATTGCCAGTCTCAAGTTGGGTCAGTCCAACCCCATGTTCATAACATGTGTCCACATCATTGGTTTGACATCTCCATGTCTATGACTTGCGAAACATAGTCATTAACCAATCTATGTGCTAGTTTAATATTCACGTGTGTCCTCACATGAACTCCGACTAGGTACAACTATTAAATAACCATACAAGTAAAGAGTTTCACTAACAATTCACATAATTGCCAATCAATACAGGTTGCCTGATATGGATATTCAAGGAACATTACAATAACTCATGGATACATATGAAATATAATCATCACTATGATTGCCTCTAGGGCATATTTCCTTCACATCCATCATCTGATCTGATCCTGGTGAAAATAAACATAAAAAGTGCGTGCGAATGCTGTAAAATACCAAAATCCTACATGTACAATGCAAAATAATAATCTAAAACATGATGCAAATATGCACTCATCATGTAAATCTCCTTTAACTTCCCATGTGGGACTAAAGTTTAGCTCCCACTCCACTCACATGAGAGCTGCCACCAAATTGGGTCAAATCACACATGGGCTTTGAGATTTATGGAAAATCTGAAATCTAGCATGGGCCCAAATTATTGGTACATTATTTATAAAAATCCCCACTATATCTCAAATTCCCATTTAAATATTTGCCAATACTCACTACTTTTTTATATACGAGTGTTTTAGTAGAGACTGTTAAGTTGAACTTCCGTCTAGAATCTTGAGCTACGTCTATCAACAACTTGAACAATGGACGAACCTTGAATTGCAAGTTTAGTGAAAATAGATTTCACACAAAATCACAACCAGTACCTCGTTGTCGGTAGTCTACCCCGCGGGTTGGAGCATATGCATCATACTCCCTTGTCTCTTCATGATTTTACTAGAAATCACACAAGTGAAAGGACATTTACTGTCATAATCACTTTTGGTGTTCGTTAACAACAAGTAGATCATTTTACAATATGTTACTATCTACAGGTTGTTATAATGCTAAGTGAAAAGGACCCTTACACTATGGAAATATTCCTGCAAGATTAACATGATTCTGGAAATTCTGACCGGAGTCTCCGGTCTGGCTGGACCGGAGTCTCTGGTGTGGACCAGAGTTTCCGCAGGAATCCCCGGAGGAGGCATCATGATTCTGGCTGAGACAGTCTGATAAGGGGTCCGGGGCAAGGTCCGGAGACTACTACGGAGTCTCCAGTGTGAGCCTCAGACCGGAGTCTCCGGTGCCGCTAGAACGGATTCTTCGGCCCACTTGGCTCACAAATGGCTGGCTGGTCATCAAGATGTTGGTCGGAGGCTGGTCCGAGATGGGCGATCTCGGTGTAGACCGGAGTCTCCTGGTGTGTGTCGAGTCTCCCCCGACTTTTCTCCAATGGTCAGAAAACGGTTCGTGGAGGGGGCTTCTTATAAATAGGGGACCTTGTCCCCTTCCTCTAGTTGCTCGGCCCACTCAAGAACACTACCCCATTTGAGCCACCAAATCAACAAGATCTCTTCATCCAACCATCCAAAGTCATTGATCTTTGGAGAATCAAAGGAGGAGGCCTTGATCTACAGCTTCGCCAAGAGAGATCTTCATTTCCCCCTCATTCACTTGAGGGCCCCCATGCTCTAGTGTTTCTTTGGAAACCCTGGCTTTGATTTGGTTCTTACAAGCTTTTCTTTGATTGTTTTGACAGCTTGCTTGTATTTGGGAGCCTCCAATTAAGTTGTGGATGTGTGCCCCGAACTTGTTGTAAAGGTGTCGGCTTCCACCTCAAAGGTTGCCGATATAGTGGAAGGTAAATCGAACCCCTTAGGGTGAGGTTCACCGGAGAACAAGGGAGGCCTCTCATGGCGTTGGTGTTTGAAACCACCCCCTCTCCAAACATAGACGTACTTCCCCTCAAAAGGAAGGAACTACGGGAAACAAATCCTTGTGTCTTCGCGTCCACCACTTTGGTTACTTCTATCGTTTACCACACTTTACTTACTTGTTCTTGCTTAGTGCTGTGCTAGTTAATGCTTGTTTGACATATAGGTAAATTCACCTTAGTTTCATAATCTAGAGAATTTACCTTTCTTGCCAAACCCTAATTTGAAAAATAAGAAAATTTGAAGTAGCACCTATTCACCCCCCCCCCCTCTAGGTGCCCATATGATCCTTTCAACAAGTCTCATAGACCACGACGTTTACAGTCGATCTCATATAGGTGTGTTCTTTCAAGAATGTCATGTAGGAAGGCATCTTTACTAGTTAAAGCCAATAAAAACACATTAAGGAATGTTGCTAACCTACCTTACAGACTTTGAGATTTAGGCATCTTCACATAAAGAGGGTTACAAATACTCTCCCCAGTCAAACCACTAGCTTGTTCTTCATAGGTCCTAATTCAGGGGATATCCGATCTCATATGTTGGGTTACCACTATGGTATGTGTCAACACCCGGATTTTTAATCCCAGATGCATGTTATGCCATACATCGCAATCCCAGGATTACCATTTTTGCGAGACATAACAGATTTGGATATCACAGTACATCATCCATTACAAACCATACATAAGGTCTTACACAAATAAGGATCTCATGATCCAGTTCTTAATACAACTCAAGCAGCGGAATAACGTAATAATAAAGGTAGCGTAAGCGAAGCTCCATCTTCGGGGTCACAGGCAATGCTGACAATGGGAGATGATCCTAGTTGTCGTAACCTTCCTGCGGCCCATCATCCCGGTACTCCTCTTCATAGTCTGGCCACGGGAATAGCCAGGGACAAAGCCATGAGTACTCTTTAAGTACTCGCAAACTAATACTAACAAGTTAAGAGGTTTTTGTAGTAGGACACTAAGCTCTAGGGTTGTTTTGCAAAAAGCCAGATTTACCTCTACTAAGTTTAGAAGCAAATAAAGCTAGTTGAAATTTTATAACGCCTAAGTGGGAACTTGAATTTCATATCACAACTCTGTTGTGGTCAAGTCAAAGTCTCAATTCATTTCACAAGTCATTTTGAAAACATTTGACGGGGGAACAGTATGGCCACTCCAACTATCTATAACCGTGAACGCGGCTATTCGAATAGTTTGACCATCTGCAGAGATTGTACACTTTCACCACAACATTCGGTACATCCGTCAGGAACAAATCCTGAATTCACCATACTCAGTATGCGGATATTCGATCCTAACCTTTCAATTACACGCCCTAGTATAGGCACCTCTCCTATGAGTTTGGCCTCTCAACCGACCAACTGTCATCTTGGGTACTGCACAGGTGTACAATCTTCACAAGGTAGCCTCATCTCAGACCTTGGCCATGAGGGAACCCATACTAAGGTATATAAGTTTCCAGTCAAGCCCTACCCAATTTTTGGGTATTGTGGTTGTACGGTAAAATTGTAATGGTATTGCATCCAGACAACCATCAGTTTTATAAAGGGCTAAGGCTCATGCCTCAACATTTTCATCATCAAAATCATCTCGTGTTCGGAAACACATGTCAAAACATTTCAGTAGAATGACTCATCATTCCAAGGTTTTCATAACCATTTTCTCCAAGTATTCCTATCTAAAGTTGATCAAGTTTTATGCTTAGAACTAGCATCTACAAGTGGGGTTAAATACTAAGGAGGGTGGTAAACAAGTGGAGATTAATGAAGTTCAGTCTCATGCCTTAGGATGACATTAGGATTATCTACTTAGGCCAAATTTAATGCTCTTTATGCAACCTTCAATTCTTTTTCTAGAATATATAAGTCACTTAAGTAAACTCTAAGAGAAAGCCTTGTGTTATCGCCATATTTTGGCCAACGAAGGAGATGGGCCGTGGTCAAGATGGGCTTGGAAGATGCGTATATTCAACGTGTTGTTGGATCGGCCTAGTACGTAGAATTGGGATAAACTGCCCGTGTATCTTGTATCATAGTAGGTTTCGTTTCAGTTTAGGTTCCGTTTCAGTTTAGGTAAAGATAGAGTTGTAGAGTTATTCCAAAAGTAGAGAGTCTCCGGACTATAAATATGTACCTAAGGTTATCAAGAAAAAGAGGACAATCACGTTCACGACAAACACAATCTCGGCGCATCGCCACCCCTTGTTTTCGAGGGTTTCTTTCGGTAGTGTCATGTCGCCTAGATCGCATCTTGCGATCTAGGCAGCATTTTTACTTATGCGTTATTTGGTGTTACTCGTACTGAAGCCTTGTTGATGGCGAGTAACATTATTATCATAGATCTGTTGAGGTTAGCATCGGTGTTCTTCGTTATAATCGTTTGATTTTGCTACCTCTAGTTGTCTCGCTACCTTTGCACCTTTTTCCCAAGTACAAGGGTAGCACCTTGCTTGATCTTTATTTAGCTGATTCGATCTGTTATGGTTGTGCCTTGCTCGCCAAGGTTTAGTTTGATATCTACGTAGTCAGGCCTTACAAACGGGTTGAGCGATCCGGTAAAGTAGTAGGGACGTGGCTTATTCGTTCTAGAGAAGTTGTTCCGTAATTGACTTTACGTTGGTTATTAGGCCTCCTCTAGGGTTAATATTCTTCATCTTTTGTACATACCAGGCTCAATTACGTGTAGGACGCGTTCGATTCGTGGTGAAAACATTAAACCGTAGATCGATTTAACTTGTAGTGATCAAGCAAAACCCCATGTTATCGTAAATCTAATGCAGAACCATGGGGCAATCGGCTCTAGGAGCCGATTCTGGAAACACAGGAGCCACACGGCTCGAATTTTACGATACTTGTTTACCATGCGAAATCAATCGAGCAATCCTTCACCTTCCGACCAGGTATAGGTCGGTGGCACTCTCGAACCAAGCCGGGACGTGTCTGGAGTTTTGCGGGCCGTTGCCCGAGGGACCAGGGCCCACCAGCAGCCTCCGGAGCCTCCTCTTCGTGTTGCTCGTCGCTGCTCGCCGTGAGTTTTGGCAGCAACACATTCAGCACGCCGGTGGGACCACTCAACAACGTCTACATCAACATCCGACGCTGCGATGGAGAGCGATCCACGTCTGACGAGCTGCTGAAGAGCACAAGTATGATGAGATCGAAATCTCTTCGCCGATCTCATCGGCTCTTTTGAGAGGACCCGTAAGCATGGCATCAAGTGGAGGGGTTCTCCCCGAGGGTGCTCTTGATGAGGTAGATCTCTGCTCTTCCTGAGGAGCGCACTGAGCTCTGACAGAAGTCAACTACATGGTGGCTCATTCTCGCAACGCCATTCCGAGAGCACAGTGAACGCTTTCGAGCGGGTCGCGGTTCGCGTAGTTCAGAGATCATGAAACATCGCATTCGTCGGGGCCTACTTTAGGGACTCACCAGGAGAAAGACCGCTCCGGACCGTGCCACAGTGCCATTCACACTTGCGGCTCCGAGCCGCCAGAGCAGCGGTTCGTCGCTCTACAAGGTGGAGGCGACCCAGCGATTGCCAATTCTGTTTGAGCCACCTAAGGAAATCCCACACGGATATATATGCACCCTCGTGTCGGACTGCAATAACGACACGCACCAACCAGATTGCAACCGCTGGAGTTTCAAGGCGGGGGTTCTGGGCAGGATCTTGAGCAGCGTTTACGAGCGGCGATATGCGGGTGACGCCGACAAACAAAGTGGCTAGCCAAGTATGCCATCGAACAAGTCATGAGAATCTAGCCCTGCAGCTCAACAGTGGAGCAAATCCGTACCATCCCGAGAGACTGCCGGTTAAACCGTGCAAGAGAAGGACAATCGGCTATTCAAAGCCGTACCAACGAAGTTTGATCTGATTCCGCCGCCACCCAAGTATCGGCTCCCGAGTTCTCAAGGTTTAGCGGGTCAAGGGTCAAGCTCGATCGAGCACATAAGCGATACAGCACAGCTAGGCATAATTTCGCATCGGATCGGATCGCGTAAGGTTTTTGCAATCCGACAGACCAGCTTTTGGGTGGTACACCTCGTGCCACCGATTCGATTCATACCGAAGCAATCGAAGAGCAGTTCCACATCCAGTACCATTCGAGGCTACGAGGCGCATTGCGACTGGCGAGCGGCGAAGCGGAGAAATCAGAGCGAGTACATCCAGCCAGACCGCTAAGAACCGATGTTACTCAGCTCGTTTAATCGAGAAGGAAGCGGTCGGTGGCGTTGGGTCTCTCAAGACCCATCAAGGATCTGGCTTTCCAAGTGGAGTACAACTCATTGGCGCACATGGCCCGCGGCGATGTATGAACAGCGCCACCGAGTTGTACCAAGACAAATTCAAACGTCCGATAGGCCTGGTCGATCCGTAAGAAGATGATCCTACAGACCGTGAAGTGGCCGTGGTGAATGGGCTCGGGGCGATCTGTGGCTCGCAAATGGGTGAAACAGCAAGGGCCTGCAAAAGGGTTCGACTTCGATGTGAGCAAAGCCGAGAAGATATTCGATTTCTTCTTGAAGGAGAAGCGGTACCGAGGTTACCGAAGGCCACAAAATCCCTACTCGAGAAATGAACGGAGACCATACGCAAGTGGCATCACTCGTTCACCCACACCACCAATGAGTGCAAAGAGCTTCACGCCAAATCCAAATGGCGATAGAACAAGGCCGTCGATCCTTGGGCGTTCGCCATGAAAGTGGACACGAACCCATTTCCGGCGTCAACATGGTAGAACTCAATCGCTCATGAGGCGCCAACTGGATTTTCGTTCGATGTTAATATGGCGGTGGTCAGGTACCACCATGACACGCATAAGGAGGGAGGTGTCCGCTCTCGGGGAAAAGAAAGAAAGGAGGCTGGTCCCGGCGACCGGCCCAGCCACAATGACAGGCGGTACTTAACAGAGGAACAGGTGAGGAGAGTGCGGTATCAGAGGCCACATTCCGCCCATCTCCTTAACAAGTATGAGCGTCAGTATGACCAACGTCGCCGGCGCGATGGAGACGATGAAGGATATGAGCACCTCGCTAAGGGACCGTCTAAAGAAAAGGAAGGCGCAGACAAGCATTGGGATTGTCCTTTCTTCAAGTATTGCTGGGACGCGGGAATGAGCCGATTGCCTACAGTCGACAACTGCCCGGAATGCGGTCAGCAGAAGGAGGACACGAGGCCAGTGTCAGTGTTCAAACGTCTAGGGCCTCTTCCACCCCAGAGCCGTTACGGGGAGTCCGCTCGAGCAGAAGACCTCGAGAAGCCAAAGAATGGCAAAGACGAAGAGATATCACCGTCAAGGTGGTGTCCCGACGGACCAGACACACCCAAAAGCGAGAGTGCAGCGGCTGCGTAACTTGGAGGAAGGCAAGCGCGAGATTCCACGCTTTAAAGAAAGCACGCCCGATCTGCGGCGTCAAAATTAGGCCACGGAAACGGAAGACCCGACAAGGAAAGAATGGCGCCAAACCAGTAAAGCCGATGCACGACATCGGTGGCACAAACATGGTGTTCGTTAGAATTCGCGCGCCAAGAACCAATGAGCTACCAAGGGTACGTTGACTGCGGTCCACGGCGGTTATCTTTGAGAAGCCACGTGAGAAGGGTTACAAACATCCGAAAGCCACACCTGCGAGGTTACATCAATGGGCAACCTGTCAGCAAGATGTTGGTGGACACCGGAGCGGCAGTCAATATCATGCCGCACTCCATGCTACGACGTTTGGGACGCTCCACTGCAGATCTGATCAAAACCAACGTCACGTTAAGCGACTTCAACGGTCGGTCTTGAAGCGCAAGGCGTCTTGAGCGTGGATCGGCGATGGTGGAAAACCATACCCACGTCATTTTTCGTGGACAGCAAAAGTACCTCTGTTGTCTTGCTAGGTAGAGACCGGATTCACGCTAATTGCTGCATTCCATCCACGATGCACCGATTAATACTGATGGGACGGAGATGAAGTGGAGGTCATCCATGTAGATGATTCTATCGAGATTTCCATAGCTGGCATGAGCGTCGGGAAGCGAGACCAAAAGCCGATCTCGAATCGGTCTAGACGGCTGGAGCGCATTGAAGCTACAAAAACGGGTGAGGCTGGTCTTATCCATCGCGACAGAGTAGCAGGTCCACGAAGTGTGGTACGGCCGATCCTCGCGATCGGCCACTAAAAATAGGAAGCACCAATCGTCGACAAGCGGATCACGTAGTCGTGGCGGAGATGCCCGCCATTGTAACACAATAAGGTGTAAACCATCCTTAACTAATTCAATCAAGAGGGGCCGATTCAGCAATCGCCCAAATCATTTGTGTTACCCTCACCTCACTGTTTGCCCGTGTTTAGCGTCGATTTGACAGTGACGGAAAGCTAGGGTATGGGTTTACATCCGTGATGAGCTAGAAGAGATCGACATTGGTCCCGGGATAAGCCACGACCAACATTTATCGCCAGAAGTTAGATCCGAATCTGCGGGCCCGATGATAGCCTGTTGAAACAATATCCAGATCGCCGCTGGGACTACACAGAGATGCTGGGTTAGACAGAGCATCATTGAGCATCGACTCGCTCAAAAAGGATTTCGCCATTTCGGTGAAGCACGACAAATGAAGGCCGAAATGGAAGAAGTCAAGAAAGAGGTCGAGAAAATGTTGATGACCAAGTTAATCGGGCCATGCGGTATCTTTGAATGGATTTCTAGTATCGTACAGAGAGAAAAGGATGGCGGTGGCGTGTTGCCATAGATTTTCCGAATCTCAGAGCTACCCCAAAGGATGAGTATCCGATGCGGTGGCGAACGTTAATCAATGCGGCTGGTCATAAGATCTTGAGCTTCATGGATGGCAATGCGGTTACAACCAAATTTTATGGCTCGGAAGATATACACAAGACTGCTTTGAGTCCCGAGGTTCGGTGGGGTTGTTCGAGTATGTAGTCATGACGTTTGGGTGAAGAATAACGGTATCACGTACCAAAGAGCCATGAATTATATTTTCATGATCGATCGGCAAGCTGGTGGAAATCTACATCGATGACGTGGTGGTCAAGTGCCTTGCGCAAGGACACTTAGGCGATCTCGACGCGTCTGGACGAACAAGAAAATTCGACCTACGGATGAATCAAAGAAGTGTGCCTTGAGGTGGCCGGTCGGTTCTTGGGTTTTGGTCCATGAGCGAATTGAGATCGGCTGAAAAGTCGAGGCGGTCACGAACAATGAAGCCACCCACTACAAAGAAAGAATGCGATCTCTCGGCAAGATCAACCCGTCGGAAGATTCATCTCAATCGGGAAGAATAGAGCCATTCATGGGACTGGTGAAAATTAAATCGACGAGGAATTCCGGGGCGAAACAACGAGCCTTTACGAAATCAAAGAATATCGACGAAGCGCCGGTGTTGGTTCCACCCCGGGACAGCCGTTCTACATTTACTTGTCGATGGCACACATCCATCGCCTCGGTGGTGGTGCAAGTTTATGATGGGCTGGAGCGAGTCGTATTTTACATGAGCGAAGGATCTTTGGGCCGGAGACAAGGTATCCGATATCGATAAGTTGTGCCTCTGCTGTTTTCACTGCACCAAGCTGCCACATTTTGCTATCGCAGAGATCATCATCATATGCAAATCGGGGCGTCATAAAGCACATCTTTGTCGGCTCCTATGTTAAAAGGCCGATGGGCAAATGGATGTTTGCATTATCGAGTTTGACATCCGGTATCAACCCGCGAGCGATTAAGACGGCGGCCGATCTTATCGCTGAAAGGATCAACACTAACATAGCGGCACTATCCATAGGCGTGGGCTATGTTTTCGACGGATCGGTTTGTGACGATGGCTGCGGCATCGGCATTTTACTCGTCGCCGGGCAACATTTTCCTTCTCCATCAGTTGTCTACCTCGCACCAACAATGTAGCCGGCATGCGAGGCGTCAAGGGAATGGAGTTACTCCTCGGCCGGGCGAAGCGGTGGAAATTTTGGAGACTCAAGTTGGTGATTTCCCAACTCACGGAGGAGTACAAGTGTGAGAGCGAGTCCCTCTTCCCATTATGGTTGCCTTGCCGTGAGCTGATGCGCGATTCGGTACATAAACTTCACTGGATCCCACGGTCGCAGAATCTGAGGCAAATGATCTTGCACAAATGGCTTGGGCTACAAGGATGTAGCGAAGGGAGCCGATGTTCGTCAGTTCACTGAAGGCGGCGATGGAGAGCCGATATCTTCAATTACTTGAAGGATTCGCTCGGGGCACCTAAACGGATAAGGTACAAGGCCATGAAGTATGTGCTTATTGGGGCGACATGTTTCTGAGGACTGGAGGGTTATTGCTCAAATGTCTGGGCAGGGACAGGCCAATCGGCTCCTACACGAGGTACACGAAGGCGCCTGTGGAACTCATCAATCGGCTCACAAGATGAAATGGTTGGTCAGGCGATCAGGGTTTTATTGGCCCACCATGCTTGAGGACTGCTTCAAGTACTACAAAGGGTGTCAAGCGTGTCAGAAATTTGGGAAAATTCAGATGGTACCCGCGTCAGCAATGAACCCCATCATCAAGCCTTGGCAATTCCGAGGTTGGGGCATGGATATGATCGGCAAGATCAATCCTCCATCAAGCAAAGGCCACATGTGGATTTTGGCCATTACTGATTATTTCACTAAATGGGTGGAAGCTGTCCCTATGAAGTCAGTGAACTCAAAGGATGTTATCAATTTTGTGAAAGAACATGTCATCCATAGATTCGGGATTCCCCAAACTATCACGACCGATGGAGGTTCGGTCTTCATTTCTAACGAGTTCAGAAAGTTCTGTGAGGACACGGGGATTAAGCTGATTCGATCATCTCCATACTATGCTCAAGCAAATGGGCAAGCTGAAGCGTCCAACCAGAGCCTCATCAAGCTGATCAAGAGAAAAATCGATGAGCACCCTAGGCGCTGGCACGAGGTTTTGTCAGAGGCATTGTGGGCTTATCGCATGTCATGCCATGGGGCGATTAAAACCTCGCCATACCATCTAGTGTATGGACAAGAAGCCGTATTGCCTTGGGAAATTACGGCTGGGTCGAGACGGGTCACTTTTCAGGACGATCTAACGACTGAAGAATACGCAACCCTGATGAGTGACAGTGTGGAGGATTTAACCGAGCTCAGGTTGTGGTCACTGGAGAAAATCAAAGAGAACAAGGCCAAAGTAGCTCGTGCATACAACAAGAAAGTGAAGCCAAAGGAGTTCCATGTTGGTGATCGGTATGGGAAGGTGTTGCCCTTGGGGACTAAGGATGCAACATATGGTAAATGGTCTCCAAATTGGCACGGGCCGTGCAGGGTCGACCAAGTTTTAAGAGGAAGCAGCGTACATGCTTGAGGAGCCGGGCGTGAAATTCGATGCGGTCAACGGTCAACATCTCAAGAAATATTTCCCAAGCATGTGGGATGTTGGACAGTAAAACTTGAGGGTCCGATACATGAAATCGGCTAAGTAAAAGCACGTGAGACGATGGACAGTAAAAATGTGGGGGCCGATGCTGAAAATCGGCCGAATAAAAGCAAAATGTATAGCCGATGCACGGTCATCGACTTTAGAGGTTCACACATGTTACAAACAGGTGCCAGTTCGCACATACAAGCTACTGAAGAAATGCTTCGAAGGCGTGGAGGGCGTCAGCACGGACACGATCCACCTCGGCGATCTCAGCTTCGTCATCTTCATCCTTGCTTGTCACTAGTTGTTTGTTCAGGGCACGTTTTTCGATGAGCAATTGGAGATTTGGGTCGCCCATTTTGAAAAAGGGCGCAGGTCGCCCGTTTTGATAAAGGGCGCAGGTCGCCCGTTTTGAGAAAGGTCGCAGGTCACCGTTTGAAACCAAGAAGTGGCTGTTTTAATGTGCCTAAAGATGCGACCAAGTTTTGACCCTGTCAACGTTTTTTGGGAGAAGCCGATGGGTAGTCATCGGCTCTTTGCGATTTGACTTGTTTGATCAGTATGCGATATGTTGAAAGCCGTCTGATGTCATCGACTTCGAGCATCGACCTATTTCGCCATCGGCAAAATTGGGGCAAAAGCAGAACAATCTTTGGGAAAGCATTTTCATTCATTCGAAAGATGATTGCTTACAAAGGATGATTGATTACAAAAGGAGCCTACTACTACTATTGTCCATCGATTCCTAATATAAAGGCGAGATCGTCATGGCCGTCTTCTTCATTTGTCTTCAGCTGCTTGACGTCGTCTTCACTTCTTCTTTGAAGAAGCCGGTGAGGACCTCCTCATCCTCGTCGTCATCTTGGTGTCCTCGCTGGACCCGTAGCGGAAGCGCTCGTCGTGGTACTGCCGGAGGAGGTGTCCTCCTCGATTCCTCCTCTCGTCGGAGGACTCGGCGCCGTCCCAAGACCAAGCGTCGTCGTTGCTCTTCGCCTCGATTCCCGTCAGGGCGTAGGCTCTCTCGCCGTCGATCGGGGGCGCGCGTCCTCCGACGGCGAAATCCGATCCCTTTCGTCCCACCATCGTGGTAAGTTATCTGCCGCCGTGGGTGGGTGCTGGCGTCGGCTCTCGGTCACCGTCTTGTTGGAAGGCGGGAGGAGCAGGCGGAGGAAGAAGCCATGGCGGAGGAAGGGTTTTTCGCGAAGGAAGAGGTTTTTAGCTCTTGGAGGAAGATGGGGACTGCGATCGCCGCATTTAATTTAAATAAGGGAATAGTGGAGAGACGGTTCAATGCCATAGCGGTTTCCAGTTATTGCCAAAATCGTCAAATCATGCCTGCGGAGGAGTTGAGAAGACAGGCATCATGATGAAGGGTAGCGTGGCGATTACGTTACACGCATTCACATCAGCGACCGATACAAAAAAAAGGAGAAGAAAAAAAAACAGTGGTTTTGGAATTATCATTGTCAAAACCAGGGGGCATGTGTTATCGCCATATTTTGGCCAAGGAGATGGGCCGTGGTCAAGATGGGCTTGGAAGATGCGTATATTCAACGTGTTGTTGGATCGGCCTAGTACGTAGAATTGGGATAAACTGCCTGTATCTTGTATCATAGTAGGTTTCGTTTCAGTTTAGGTTCTTTGTTTAGGTAAAGATAGAGTTGTAGAGTTATTCCAAAAGTAGGAGTCTCCGGACTATAAATATGTACCTAAGGTTATCAAGAAAAGAGGACAATCACGTTCGACAAACACAATCTCGGCGCGCCATACCTTGTTTTCGAGGGTTTCTTTCGGCAAGTGTCATGCTTGCCTAGATTGCATCTTGCGATCTAGGCAGTACTTTTACTTATGCGTTATTAGGTGTTACTCATACTGAAGCCTTGTTGATGGCGAGTAACATTATTATCATAGATCTGTTGAGGTTAGCATCGGTGTTCTTCGTTATAATCGTTTGATTTTGCTACCTCTAGTTGTCTCGCTACCTTTGCACCTTTTTCCCAAGTACAAGGGTAGCACCTTGATCTTTATTTAGTGATTCGATCTGTTATGGTTGTGCCTTGCTCGCCAAGGTTTAGTTTGATATCTACGTGGTCGGCCTTACAAGCGGGTTGAGCGATCCAAGAGTATGCGTAGGGCGTGGCTTATTCGTTCTAGAAGTTGTTCGTAATTGACTTTACGTTGGTTATTAGGCCTCCTCTAGGGTTAATATTCTTCATCTTTTGTACATACCGGGCTCAATTACGTGTAGGACGTTCCGATTCGTGGTGAAAACATTAAACTATCGTAGATCGATTTAACTTGTAGTGATCAAGCAAAACCCCATGTTATCGTAAATCTAATGCGAGAACCATGGGGCAATCGGCTCTAGGAGCCGATTTACTGAGAAACACAGGAGCAGTCACGGCTCGAATTTTACGTATACTTGTTTACCATCCAGGAAATCAATCGGAGCAATCCTTCACCTTCCTGACCAGGTATAGGTCAGGTGGCACGCCCTTGAACCAAGCCAGGACGTGTGCCGGAGTTTTGCGGGCCGTTGCCCGAGGGACCAGGGCCCACCAGCAGTTCTGGGAGCCTCCCGGCTCTTCGTGTTGCTCGTCGCTGCTCGCCGGTGAGTTTTGGCAGGCAACACCTTGATAAAGAAATAAAGTATAAAGCTTGTAAGTAAAAATAGGATTGGGTTATCAAGTGGGTATGATCACATATGCTTAAGGCATATAGTTGGCATGGTAACAAGCAAGTATTTGCTTGCATAAGTAGGGTATCTTGCAAGGGTTAACTTGCTAAGTTAATAGCTTGCACATTCAACTAGTAGTATTAGGCTTGCCTTGTGCAAAGCAGTGGTTGAAGTTCTCCTCGTCTTTTTCCTCATAGTATCCTCCTTCCTCCTCGTATCCTTAGTCGGTACTAGCGTCTATAAATAAATACGAGGTACACAATCACCAAACAATACTTAACTATTTTCAATCATCACACCAACGTGTACTAAATATGATCTAGCATCATCACTAACATTACAAGGTTAAAGCTTTTGTCTTATTTATTTTAATTTGAGAAAAGTAATTTCTACTCATTGAAAAACTACTTAAGATTTAATATTCTCCAACTCAAACATGGGATCACGTTGACACATGTCATCACCACATATTTCAGTACATGGGAATGTGATTTAAAGTGGTGTCACAATTTAATAAGGTTTAAACTTTTTATTTTAAATAAATAAAGTGACTAGAAATGCCTATGTGGCATTTGTTTTGTTGCTTGAACATTATTTCTGTAAGTAAACCCAAATGTTTTTATATATTCTAAAAGGTATGATCAAATGTGATTTTTGAGAGTTGGAAACAACTCAAAAGCTATTAGGGTTGAATTTTGAAAAATGTTTGAATGCAAAAAAGCTTCTGACTTGTTATTTTTACCAAGGTTGATCTACAGATCCAAATGATTTTAATCCAACGGGCTTGGATTAAGCATTCCAGTACCTTTCTAACAAAATTGGTTTCATGCATTTTGGTTCACTGAATCGAGCTGGGTTGATTTTTGAATATAGGTACAGAACTGAGTTTGAATTAAAATAGAAAAATCTAAATTCAAACGGTTGGGCTGCGCGGGAAAGGTTAATGGGCCGGCCCAGTGTCACTCCGCAGCGCGGGGCTCAGCTGACAGGAGGTTCCACCAGTCAGTGGCTCATAACATGCGAAGCGATACAGGGCTGTGTGGTTCGTTGGATTAGAAGCAGGATCGATGGCTGGGGATCATCGTCGACGATGAACATGTCACCGGCGAGCTCGAACCCTAGTGGCTCAGTGGGGGTGCATAGGGGCATACCAGGGCTCCAGCAACGATGGCAAGGCAGGCAAACTACCTATTGGTCGACGGCGAGCTCAGGGATGGTCGAGGCAGCTCCAGGGGTGGTCGAAATCAACGACTCCCTTCTTCTCCAGAGGGGGCCTGCTCTGGTGCAATTCCGGCGAGCTGCTGCTCCTCGTGCTCCGGCTAGAGGGTGGAATGATCAGTGAGGTGAGGGGAGTGGAATGGTGTGCTTCAAACGGTTGGGGGTCGCCTCCTTTTATAGGCTCGACGGTGAGACCGAGAGGGATGGGCAGACGACGGTGGCGACATGGCTACGAGCGGCTAGCGACATGGCTGAGGTTGGCGGTCGACGGGCGGTCTCCTGGCGATGCTCTAGATCTTAAATGCGCGCTTAGGGGCGGTGGTAATCGGTCGGGAACGTGCGGTGCTCTGCGCGGCAGAGACGGCGTCTTCGACGGTGAGCGGTGGCTGTGAGGCACGGGGTGGTGAACGGGGGTGTCTGGCGTGTTCCTAGGATCATGGCGAAGCGGTGGGCACGGGCTGTGGTCGAGGGGCGGCGTGTGCCGCAGCGTCTTGGTCTGCCTTCGGGCGGGCTCGGGATGTCGCGATGGCACTAGGCGCGGCATTCTGTGGTCCACGGTTACTGGCTTGGGAGGGGCGTGGGCGGCGGTGGTCTGGCTACCTACTAGACAAGGTTGGCAAGGCTAGGGTGGCTGCTATCTGGCCAGCGACAATGGGGTGGCATGGTGAGGCTCGGCCTGCTCACCATTGATGGCAAGGCAAGCTCACAGTGGTGCTAGATGTTTACAATTGAGCTAGATGATCTACTAAAGACTAGTTGTAACTAGAGAGGGAACAAGTTAGTCCAAATTTACTGCACACTATAGTGTTTGTGATTTGTTTGATTTGAATCTGCAAGCTGTTTGATGAAATGGCCGCAAGAAACTTACTTTTGAATTTTGAAAAGATTTTTGGTGGTTGTGCAAGGCATGTGTTGAGGATTCTGTGGATGCTTGGGTTTTGAAAATTGATCTTGTTTGAGTGGTTTTTGAAATAGTGGGATCTTCCCATATGAGATAGATTCAATTTTAAACTGTCATTTAAACTTAGCATTTGAATGTTTTTGAATGGGCCTTGGTACCTTATTATGAGTACTAACAAGGGGTGCAAAGATCCACAAATGTTTCTGTTGAGTTTTGAAAACTAGGGATAGCCAAAGTAGGCATGAGAGTTAATTTGGCAAAAATGACCATTCACTTCATTTGTTTATTTTGAGTTGTTTGTCTTTGGGAAAAGTTTGGGGATTGTTTAGATGATGTTTATTTCACCTAATAATCATTTTACAAGCAAAGAAACACAGAACCATGGCAATTCAAAAGAATCTAAATTTTGAATACACACACATATGAATGCTTTCATATTTTTAGTTGGAAAAGTTTTGTTAACCCTAATTTTGATGATTAGAGTTTGATGATTCAAGTTTAATATTTTTGGGATGTTACAAACCTTTCCCCTTAAACAAAATCTTGTCCCGAGATTTAAAAAAGGACGAAAATATTACTAGGATTTAAAGAGATCTGGGAACTCTGTCCTGATGTGATCTTCGCGCTCCCAGGTAGCTTCTTCTTTTGTGTGGTTGCTCCACTGAATCTTGAGAAACTTGATGCTTCAGGTTCTGGTAGTTCTGAAAGCTTCTTCCAAAATACGGATGGGTACTTCGGGATAGGTCAGGTCATCGTTGATCTCTATGGTCCGGTGATCAATATTCTTGAACACTTCAGTCTTCTCCGACTTGAGGCACTTGCGAGTAATGAGATTTGGAACACATTGTGCAGCTAACATCTCTTGGCAGTTCAATTGATATGACACTTCTCCTCGGGTTCCAGAATTTTGAAGGGCCGATATATCTGGGGCTAACTTTCCTTTAGTTGGAAACGCTGCATTCCCTTCAATGGCGACACTTTCACATACACGAACTCTCCGATGTTGAAGACGAGGACTAGCAGTCTCTTGTCGGAGTAACTCTTCTGTCTTGACTGTGCTGTCTTGAGGTGCTCAGGAATCTTGTGAACCTTCTCTTCTGCTTCTCGTAGGATGTCGGGTCCGAAAAGCTGACTCTCTCCTACTTTCGACCAGTTCAAAGGGGTGCGACACTTCCTTCCATACATGAACTCAAATGGGGCCATTTGCAAACTAGCTTGATAACTGTTGTTGTATGAAAATTCTGCAAACGGCAGACAGTCTTCCCATTTAGATCCATACTCTAACACACATGCTCTAAACATATCTTCGAGTATTTGATTTACTCGCTCCGATTGTCCGTCGGTCTGAGGGTGATAAGTTGTGCTGAAATCTAGTCGGGTTCCTAAACCTTCTTGGACTTTCTTCCAGAATCTCGAGGTAAACTGAGTTCCTCGATCAGATACGATGTTCTTGGAGACTCCGTGCAAACTGACGATTCTAGTGATGTATAACTCCGCTAGATTCGAACTCTGATATGTGGTCTTGACTGGTAATAAATGGGCGACTTTGGACAATCTGTCCACTATGACCCATATAGAGTCATTTCCCCTACTAGAAGTAGGCAATCCGGTGATAAAGTCCATTCCAACGGAATCCCATTTCCATTCCGGAATCTGCAATGGTTGCAACAATCCTGTGGGTCTTTGATGTCCTGCCTTGACTCTTTGACATATATCACACTTGGCGATATAGCTTCCGATTTCTCTCTTCATCTTATGCCACCAAAATTTCTCTTTCAAATCTTGATACATCTTCGTTCCTCCGGGGTGGATAGAATAAAGAGTATCATGAGCTTCCTTCAGAATAACTTCTTTCAATTCAAAATCTGCTGGTACACAAAGGCGTCCTTTGTACCACATAACTCCTTCTTCGTCTTCGGTAAATCCGGGTACTTTGCATGTACCGATACGATGCTTGATTCCTTCGATACTAGCATTTCCTTTCTATGCCTCCTTGATCTGGCTGATCAAAGTGGGTTGAAGTTCTATGCTAGCCAAAAATCCTTCACTTACTAATTCCATTTGGAATTCTTCCATCTCTTTGTGCAGACTTGGTTGCTCCTTCAAAATCATGGAGTTCAAGCGACACGGCAATCTGCTAAGGGAATCTGCTACCACATTGGCTTTACCGGGGTGATAGTGAATGACCAGATCGTAATCCTTGATTAGCTTAATTCATCTTCTCTGTCTCATATTCAGCTCCTTCTGAGTGAATATATACTTCAGGCTCTTGTGATCTGAATAAATCTCACAACGGTTTCCCATCAGGCAATGCATCCATGTCTTCAGGGCTAGAACTACAGCTGCGAGCTCGAGGTCATGGGTTGGATAGTTCTGCTCATGTTTTTTCAGCTGTCGGGATAGATAAGATATTACTTTGCCTTCTTGCATTAGCACACATCCGAGACCGATCTTGGATGCGTCACAATACACGTCAAAGGGCTTCGTGATATCCGGCATGATTAAGATTGGGGCTGAAATCAATCTCCTCTTGAGTTCTTGAAAACTCGCTTCACATTTGTCCGTCCATTCAAACTTCTTGTCCTTCTTCAGCAATTGGGTCATGGGTCTGGCGATACTCGAGAATCCTTCTACAAACTTGCGGTAGTATCCCACCAATCCGAGAAATGCACGAACTTGCGTTTGAGTGGTTGGGGCTTGCCAATCTTCGACATCTTTCACCTTTGCAGGGTCAACGGCAATTCCTCCGGCTGATACAATGTGACCGAGGAATCCTACCTCCTGTAACCAAAATTCACATTTGCTAAACTTGGCATACAACTGGTGCTCTCTAAGGGTTCCAAGAATGGTCCTTAGGTGTAGCTCATGTTCTTCTTCTGGTTTGGAATAAATCAGAATGCCATCGATGAAAACAACGACAAACTTATCCAGGAAGTCCATAAAAATCTTATTCATGAGATTCATGAAATAAGTGGGGGTATTGGTTAATCCAAAATACATGACAGTATACTCGTATAATCCATATCTGGTGGTAAAGGCGGTCTTGGGAATATCCTCTGTGCGAATCTTGATTTGATGATAGCCAGTTCTAAGATCAATCTTAGAAAACACTTTGGCACTGGTCAACTGAACAAACAAATCTTCTATCTTGGGCAACGGGTATTTGTTCTTGATAGTGACATCATTCAACTTCCGATAACCCATACACAAATGGTTACCTCCATCTTTCTTGTCCACAAACAGAACAGGTGATCTCCATGGTGATGCACTTGGTTGAATCAATCCAATTTCCAACATGGCATCCAGTTGCTTCTTCAGTTCTGCTAGTTCAAACGGGTTCATACTATATGGTCTCTAGTCTATGGGTCCTGTTCAGGGTATTAGTTCAATGATAAACTCGATATCCCGATCTAGGGGCATACCGGGTAAAACATCTGGAAATACATCGGGGTATTCACAGACTATCCGGACTTGTTCAATGGTAGGTTAGGCTATACTCTTGTTGCACTTGAATTGACGAGGTAAGGTTTCAGATACATGCTCAACTAATATTCCGGCTGTACTGGTCATGGTTATGGCTTTCTTGGAACAGTCAATTAATCATTTATGTTTGGACATCCAATCCATTACTAGTACTACTTCCAAACCTTTAGTTCCGAGTACTATCAGATTAGCATAAAAATCTATGCCATGGATTCAGATAGGGACGGCTTTACAAATTTTCCTAGCCTTGGTGGTTGAACCGGGGATTTGAACAATCATAACATGCTTCAGTTTGGTTGGTTGAATCTTACTAGTGCATGAAAATTCTTCGGTGACAAATGAGTGCGATGCTCCAGAATCAAACAACACTCTAGCAATTACTGAATTAACATAAAACATACCCAGCACGACGTCTGGCGCTTCCTGGGCTTCTTCAGCATGCATGAGAAAAACACGGCCATTGCGGTTGAGCGAATTCCCTGGGGCAAACCTTCTTCCATGCTGAACATGACGATGCTGCTGAGCTGGGGCATTTGCATTGGGGGCTACGTCATTCTTATTGGGGCACTCATTGGAGTAGTGACCCTTATTTCCACAGTCGTAACAAGTCACTTGCGACTTGTCCTTCTTTATGAGCACAACATTGCTTCCATCCTCGGGCGGTGTTGGTGTTAGCGGACATTGTTGTTGAACTTGGGTGGTGCATGGTTGAAATTGTTAGAGTTGCTGGGGTTGTTGTGATTTCCTCCAGGCCTTGGGTTTCCACGGTTGGGATAGGTCGGACGGTTCATCGGGGGTCTGTTGGTTCTCGGGGCAAATCCTGGAGATGGGTTGGGGCGATACTTTGGGGTATGATGGGTTTCTGGCTGATGCATCATGCGGCACTTGCAGTTCTCATTGGCTTGGTTGATCTTTCCTTCCATATGAATGGCAGAGTCGACGAGGGCTTCAATATCAGCAAAGGGGATATTGACTAACACCGTCTGCATCTCATCGTGCAGGCCATTCAAGAATCTTTCTTTCTTCTTGGCTTCCGTGTCGATCTCATCCGGGGCATACCTAGATAATGACAAGAATTTGTCACGGTATTACACTACGGTCATCCTTCCTTGCTTTAGTTCTCTGAATTCATCTCTCATCCTCTTGATCAAACCCCCTGGCAAATGGGTTCTGCTGAACTTGACCTTGAATTCCTCCCAGGTCATCATCTATCCTCCAGTCATTGCACGAACGCTGTTCCACCATGCTCTTGCATCTCCGGCTAGATAGTGGGTGGCAAACAGAACTTTCTCATTAGCTTCCGCTCCGGCGACTTCCAGGTTGTTTTCCATGGTTTGCAGCCAATCATCTTCATCTAGGGGCTCTTCCGACTTAGTGAAAACAGGTGGGTTGGTGTTATGGAAATTCTTGAGCTTAGATCCATGGTTGTCCTGATTTCCTTGGCCTTGATTGTTGTTGGCCATCTGAGCTATGTGCTGAAGGGTGGCTAAGTTGGCTTGACGTTCGTCTCTTTCAGCTTCGCGGTCAGAAACCAACGTTTGCAGGATCTGCAACATCGGGTCCGGGGATGAACCACTTCCTCCGCGAGGAATCTAAAGATTGAGATAGATCATGATAAAAGAGGGAAATTTCTAAGGTTCAGGGATTTTGAAAAGTTTTTAAAGTTTAACTCAGATTTTCTAGCAACTTGCTTTTCATTCATTCATTCATAGCACACGATACAACACACACCACAACAAAGGAAAAATAGATGGTTTTAAGAACCATTCTGGAAACTACGATACTGTGGGACCGAATACAACTCACTACACTAGTGCTCAAGTGCTACTACTCCTTGGAGTCGGTGTAATCGTCATCCTCATCATCCTCATAGTCATCGATGAAGGCGAAATCATCCTCATCGGTGAAGAAGTCCATGGCCTGATCCTCCAGAAAATCATCATCATCGCTGAGATAGGAGTAGGGGTCTCCGCGAAGGTCTTCTCCGACATTCTCCCTTTCCTCCAACTGCATGTCTCTCTCGTGGATGGTCTCCTCCAAATCCAAGATACGGTGGCGAAGACAAGCAATGATGCGCTCCTTCTTGTTAAGCTGACGGCGGCGAGACTTGCGTTCCTTCGCTAGAATGGCGATGGTCTGATCCTTCGTCCTGATGATGGCAGACTTGTGGTTGGAGTAGTCACAGGAATTGTCCAGTTCCTGCTGACAATCATACATCATGAAGCTAAGGTGGTCCAACTGAGTCATCAGCTCGTGGTGGTATGGGGCTTCCAGTGGTTGTCCCATAGCATCACGCCTTGGATAAAACTCAAAGCGGGTACCCTTGATCTGGTTGATACTTTGCCCACATATACGGGCAAGAGCTTCCTGCATGGCCCTGGCAAGTCCATCGAGCTAGTTGTTCTCTCTTAAGGTGAACTTAGTTCCTTCTGCAGTGGGAGGTTCAATCTTTCCTCGGAGACTTGCAACAACTAGCCACTGCCGATCTTCTCCTTCCTGATCATTGAGATGAGCTCCAAAGAACTCGGGGTGCGGATGCTCCAGAAGTTCCAAAAGCTGGTCCAGGTCACGCTCAAAGATGAGGTCTCCTCCATTCCCACACTGATAAAACTTGTTGTACTTCACGTCCATCTATAAGAATATAGGATGAGTAAGTTAGTAGAGTGTTCAAGTGTGTCAGATTTTATGGATTTTGCAAGAGTTTTTGAGGAACATGAATTTTCATGAAAGAATCAAGTGATAAGAATGAGAATAAGTTTTTGTAAATACTTACTTCCTTCGGTTTTGAAACTAAGTTTTTGATTCAAACGTCAAGTCTAACTAGGGTCTCCTATGGTCAGGATGGCTCTGATACCAACTTGTCAACACCCGGATTTTTAATCCCAGATGTCTGTTATGCCATACATCGCAATCCCAGGATTACCATTTTTGCGAGACATAACATATTTGGATATCACAGTACATCATACATTACAAACCATACATAAGGTCTTACACAAATAAGGATCTCATGATCCAGTTCTTAATACAACTCAAGCAGCGGAATAACGTAATAATAAAGGTAGCGTAAGAGAAGCTCCATCTTCGGGGTCACAGGCAATGCTGACGATGGGAGATGATCCTAGTTGTCGTAACCTTCCTGCGGTCCATCATCCTGGTACTCCTCTTCATAGTCTGGACACGGGAATAGCCAGGGACGAATCCATGAGTACTCTTTAAGTACTCGCAAACTAATACTAACAAGTTAAGGGGTTTTTGTAGTAGGACACTAAGCTCTAGGGTTGTTTTGCAAAAAGCCAGATTTACCTCTACTAAGTTCAGAAGCAAAGAAAGCTAGTTGAAATTTTATAACGCCTAAGTGGGAACTTGAATTTCATATCACAACTCTGTTGTGGTCAAGTCAAAGTCTCAATTCATTTCACAAGTCATTTTGAAAACATCTGACAGGGGAACAGTATGGCCACTCCAACTGTCCATAACCGTGAACGCGGCTATTCGAATAGTTTGACCATCTGCAGAGATTGTACACTTTCACCACAACATTCGGTACATCCGTCAGGAACAAATCCTGAATTCACCATACTCAGTATGTGGATATTCGACCCTAACCTTTCAATTACACGCCCTAGTATAGGCACCTCTCCTGTGAGTTTGGCCTCCCAACCATGACCAACTGTCATCTTGGGTACTACACAGGTGGACAATCTTCACAAGGTATCCTCAGCTCAGACCTTGGCCGTGTGGGAACCCATACTAAGGTATATAAGTTTCCAGTCAAGCCCTACCCAATTTTCGGGTATTGTGGTTGTACGGTAAAATTGGAATGGTATCGCATCCAGACAACCATCAGTTTTATAAAAGGCTAAGGCGCATGCCTCAACATTTTCATCATCAAAATCATCTCGTGTTCGGAAACACATGTCAAAACATTTCAGTAGAATGACTCATCATTCCAAGGTTTTCATAACCATTTTCTCCAAGTATTCCCATCTAAAGTTGATCAAGTTTTATGCTTAGCACTAGCATCTACGAGTGGGGTTAAATACTAAGGAGGGGTGGTAAACAAGTGGAGATTAATGAAGTTCAATCTCATGCCTTAGGATGACATCAGGATTATCTACTTAGGCCAAATTTAATGCTCTTTATGCAACCTTCAATTCTTTTTCTAGAATATATAAGTCACTTAAGTAAACTCTAAGAGAAAGCTTTGATAAAGAAATAAAGTATAAAGCTTGTAAGTAAAAATAGGATTGGGTTATCAAGTGGGTATGATCACATATGCTTAAGGCATATAGTTGGCATGGTAACAAGCAAGTATTTGCTTACATAAGTAGGGTATCTTGCAAGGGTTAACTTGCTAAGTTAATAGCTTGCAAATTCAACTAGTAGTATTAGGCTTTCCTTGTGCAGAGCAGTGGTTGAAGTTCCCCTCGGCTTCTTCCTCGTAGTATCCTCCTTCCTCCTCGTATCCTTGGTCGGTACTAGCGTCTATAAATAAATACGAGGTACACAATCACCAAACAATACTTAACTATTTTCAATCATCACACCAAGGTGTACTATAGATGATCTAGCATCATCACTAACATTACAAGGTTAAAGCTTTTGTCTTATTTATTTTAATTTGAGAAAAGTAATTTCTACTCATTGAAAAACTATTTAAGATTAATATTCTCCAACTCAAACATGGGAACATGTTGACACATGTCATCACCACATATTTCAGTACATGGGAATGTGATTTAAAGTGGTGTCACAATTTAATAAGGTTTAACCTTTTTATTTTAAATAAATAAAGTGACTAGAAATGCCTATGTGGCATTCTTTTATTGCTTGAACATTATTTCTGTAAGTAAACCCAAATGTTTTTATATATTCTAAAAGGTATGATCAAATGTGATTTTTTAGAGTTGGAAACAACTCAAAAGCTATTAGGGTTGAATTTTGAAAAAAATTTGAATGCAGAAAAGCTTCTGACATGTTATTTTTACCAAGGTTGATCTACAGATCCAAATGATTTTAATCCAACGGGCTTGGACGAAGCATTTCAGTACCTTTCTAACAAAATTGGTTTCATGCATTTTGATTCACTGAATCGAGTTGGGTTGATTTTTGAATATCGATACAGAATTGAGTTTGAATTAAAATAGAAAAATCTAAATTTAAACGGTTGGGCTGCGCGGGAAAGGTTAATGGGCCGGCCTAGTGTCACTCCACAGCGCGGGGCTCAACTGACAGGGGGTTCCACCAGTCAGTGGCTCATAACACGTGAAGCGGTATGGGGCTATGTGGTTCGTTGGATTAGAAGGAAGATCGAAGGCTGGGGATCGTCGTCGACGATGAACATGTCATCGGCGAGCTCGAACCCTAGCGGATTAGTGGGGGTGCATAGGGGCATACCAGGGCTCTAGCGACGACGGCGAGGCAGGCAAACTAACGAGTGGTCGACGACGAGCTCAGGGATGGTCGAGGCAGCTCCGGGGGTGGCCGAAATCAACGGCTCCCTTCTTCTCCAGAGGCGGCCTGCTCCGGCGCAATTCCGGTGAGCTGCTGCTCCTCGTGCTTCGGCTAGAGGGTGGAATGATCAGTGAGGTGAGGGGAGTGGAATGGTGTGCTTCAAACGGCTGGGGGTCGCATCCTTTTATAGGCTCGACGGCGAGACCAAGAGGGATGGGCAGGTGACGGTGGCGACATGGCTACGGGCGGCTAGCGGCATGGCTGAGGTTGGCGGTCGACGGGCGGTCTCCTAGCGATGCTCTAGAGCTTAAATGCGCGCTTAGGGGCGGTGGCAATCGGTCGGGAACGTGCGGTGCTCTACGCGGCAGAGGCGGCGTCTTCGACGGTGAGCGGTGGCCGTGAGGCACGGGGTGGCGAACGAGGGTGTCTGGCGTGTTCCTAGGATCATGACGAAGCGGTGGGCACGGGCTGCGGTCGAGGGGCGGCGTGTGCACGTGTGCCGGGTGCGGCGCTCTGGGGCGGGCTCGGCATGTCGCAGTGGCACTGGGCGCGCGACGTTCCTAGTGGTACATGGCTTGCACTGGCTTGGGGAGGGGACAGTGGGCGGCGGTGAGGTGTTGGCTACCTCCCAGACAAGGTTGGCAAGGCTAGGGTGCTTGCTATCTGGCCGGTGACAATGGGGTGGCATGGTGTGGCTCGACCTGCTCACCATTGATGGCAAGGCAAGCTCACAGTGGTGCTAGATGTTTACAATTGAGCTAGATGATCTACTAAAGACTAGTTGTAACCAGAGAGGGAACAAGTTAGGCCAAATTTACCGCACACTATAGTGTTTGTGATTTGTTTGATTTGAATTTGCAAGCTGTTTGATGAAATGGCCGCAAGAAACTTACTTTTGAATTTTGAAAAGATTTTTGGTGGTTGTGCTAGGCATGTGTTGAGGATTCTGTGGGTGCTTGGGTTTTGAAAATTGAGCTTGTTTGAGTGGTTTTTGAAATAGTGGGATCTTTCCATATGAGATAGATTCAATTTTAAACTGTCATTTAAACTTAGCATTTGAATGTTTTTGGATGGGCCTTGGTACCTTATTATGAGTACTAACAAGGGGTGCAAAGATCCACAAATGTTTCTGTTGAGTTTTGAAAACTAGGGATAGCCAAAGTAGGCATGAGAGTTAATTTGGCAAAAATGACCATTCACTTCATTTGTTTATTTTGAGTTGTTTGTCTTTGGGAAAAGTTTGGGGATTGTTTAGATGATGTTTATTTCACCTAAGAATCATTTTACAAGCAAAGAAACACAGAACCATGTGTAACACCCTCAGAATCGGACCTATGCAAGTTTGGGCAAAATTCACCCAAACCATAAGCGATTCAAAAGGTGCCACCACAACCTTTAGTGTCGGGTGTGGAAAAATAACAAATAACATTACACACAGGAGGTGATGGATCGATATCGATATATATATATATATAAAGACTCAAAGAGTCAGTAAATAATAATAATAGATCCAAATCAATCCTGAAATGAAATGATATATAAATTACTATTCTGGACAGATGCAAAATGGGGGCTAGAGCCACGAAGAATAATAACCGCCCATAACCCCCCAAAGCCCGAAGGGTAAAGGTAACAACGTGGCCGATTCAAAACAATCTCAACAAACACTCCACAAAGGGGTGCAAAAAAAAAAAAGAAATAAAAAAACGAGAAGAAAGTCATCTCTTGAGGAATACCGGAGCGAGCTAGAATAGGGTATGTGGGCGTATAGTGGGTATGCAAAGAGGCGCACAACCGTGCACATAACAACCTATAACAGTTGTCGTTATCGGAGGCGGTGATCGGGGGGACCAAATGACCTATCCACGGAAAACACACCAACCACTCCGTTCCTACCAGACACCGGCGGAGACCCCTCGAGACCAAGCAGGGAACACAAGGCTATTTACTTATTAGTTTATGGCTTATAGTTGTGGGTTGTGGTACTAGTCGTCGATAAATAATCCGGTGGGCACTTTAGTTGACCATTCACGTTATAGTTGCAACAATTACTAAAACAATCAGATAGCATGAGATAAAACCCAAAATAAACTCAAATAAAACCCAATATTGTTACTCGTTTTTTTATAAAGAATTTACTTACAAGCGAGATACAGATGTAGCGCACAACCAAACAAGCAAATGTGGGCAACATTAATTAGCCATTCCATTTAATTCCAGAAGCTTATTGATGTTACTAGTCATTATAAGTCAAATTTACTTTAGTTATGCTTTGCTATGTTTGTGAATCGTGTTAATCTTGTCCATATATCCGCTACTTGACTTTCCACTTTTAGTTTCTAGGCCAGGTGCACCAAGCAACCTACCAACATCAACCAAAAAAAAAAAAAAAAACAGCGTCAAAACACAACGAAGGCACAATCGGTTGAACAATAACGGGGCAGGGGCCAATTAGAGAGATTGCCTTAACGGAGTGGCCAAGCTCGGACGGCCTCCTTGTCACATAATCTCAGGAGTGGCGTGGGAAGGTCTCACGCTAAACGCTTGCCGACACGAACACCCCGCTTCTATGCTGAAAAGCTGCGCAGGCAAGACTCGTCGCATCGCTGTCAGCGATAAAAAATGGCATAACATAGCATAAATGCGAAAATAAAACTCAAAACAGTCAAACTAAACAAGAATCAAGAAATAGATCAAGCTCTCACAGCACGTCCCATATACTACCCATATGAGGATAGGGATGGTTATGAAGAAAACAATTAATGTATCAAGTGCTCAAGACAACACTACCACCCAATTGATAATTAAATGGTTCAAGTTGTTTGGCCACCACTTTTTTTTAAATTTATATAACAAAGGCAAGCTAAGATACCGGTTAAGCTAAGTTAAGTTTTTAAATGGCCAATATATAAGCTAGATTTGCCCTATATGGGCCCCATTTTTAGGTGAATAGGTGAATCGGCCCCAAACCAAACCCATGAGATGCAGATGACAATTAAATAGAAAACAATTAAAGTTGTATCATATTATAAAATAGGGTATCGAGAAAAAAAGTCCAACACATTTAGGCGATCTTGTTGGGCGGTAGAGGGTGGGGGGGGTGTTCGGTTCCAGGGGGGGGTCTTGGATTGAGGGGTTCTACCATGGCAATTCAAACGAATCCAAATTTTGAATACACACACATATGAATGCTTTCATATTTTTAGTTGGAAAAGTTTTTGTTAACCCTAATTTTGATGATTAGAGTTTGATGATCCAAGTTTAATATTTTTGGGATGTTACAGTATGACATCCATGGGTCTCAACCCCATCTCCCTCGATGCACTTTCTATCACATTTTGTGATAGTTCTATTTTTTTGAGGAATTTCATGATAGTCCTATTGTAAAGGGACTAGTTAGGTTTTTGTCAGTTTGAATATACGTAACATTTATTACTCTAGAGTTTCTCAATTTTCTGACAGATTTCAAACGTCTCTTCACGTGTCTTAATGACTTCATGTTATCCTTAGAACTATTCACTTTGACAATAACAATTTGATTGTCACAATTCAAAAGGATTGCCGTCACAGGTTTTTCAACCACAGGCAAGTCCATCAAGAGCTTACACAGCCATTTTGACTCAACAGTGGATCTATCTAAAGTAGTAAGATCTGCTTCGATGGTTGACGTCGTCAATATGGTCTGTCTACAAGACCTCAAGGACACTGCACCACCCCTCCAAGGGTAAACACGTACCCGCTTGTGGCATAAAGTTCATTAGCATCAGATATCCAGTTCGAATCACTATATCCTTCAAACATAGTTTGAAATAAGAGTATCGAACCCACATAGAGCTATTTTTTTATAGTTGTTATGCCCCTCATCACTGTCTACCAAAGGATACTTGTAAGATGCCTTTGACTTTGAGTAAAGGGTGTTTGAAAGGTTTTTGGTTGAAGATAGAAAATTAAATAAAACAAGTAAAGAAAAGCAAGTAACGAAAGCATTGGAAATGGTGTTGGAACTCAATAAGGCTGAAGTGTTATTAGGGATGCAGGATACACCACTACCATGTGGTGATTAATCATAATTAGGATAATCTATTTCTTGTGTCATCATATGTGTGGAGAGAGTTCCATAATAAGATGTTCACTACGAGACTCGTGGGCAGTCGCTTTCTTGAGTCAAGTCATGAGATCATCTCTAAATAAGCACTACGATGTCTCAGAGCAATCACTCATACATACCACCACAATTAAGGGTTTATCCATGGATATCGTAATTAGCTCAGTGAAATCTCTTCATTCCCCCTTTGACCGTGCAGGTTATAAGCCAATGCTTGTAGTCACAAAAGTAAGACTGGACATACTCTCATACACATCCTAAGGGTACCACCCTCTCTTTAGTCCTAGAGGAAAATGATATGTTGTCGACTACACATACCATCTAAAGAGAGAGATCAAACACAATATCATGGATCATAGACAAAAGTAATAGATTATCTTTATTTCATTTAATACTAGGGTTTATCCATCTCCCAAGAACAAAGGGAACTACTCACACATGGAAGCAATCAACAACATCATCATATTCAAATGGATGAATAAAAGTATGGGGATAAATCTAGTGCAAACCACAATTGAATTTGAAATTACAACAAGATCTAAAGTATGGAAGATGGGAATAGTAATGATGACCGAGATGCAGCGGTTGATGATGAAGGGGATGATGTGATGTCCTCCGATAATCCGTGAAGCAACAAGGATTTTCCCTTCTCCTAGTTCCTCCTCTAGATCCCTCGCTGGCGTGGTATTTCGAGGCTGGAAGTTTCTATAAATGTTAGATCTCAGATCTGTCTTCGCGTGGTGAGATTATTTGACGAGGTGGATGCGTTGACAGGTGGTACGGGCGGATGGTACGGGTAAGCTCCACCCGTACCACTGGTCGTTAAGCCCTCTGTAGACTTCCTCCATGTTTGTTGTTCTCCCAGGTGCGAGTAAAAATTAATTAAATGACTTTTATCACTTAGAAATATCATATCACTAAATAATATGACAATCACAATTGATATGTTCACAAGAGACTTAGCAATGCAGGATCCCGTTGAAACAAGGACACAAAGGTGCACGAGAGCATAGTAAAATTCCAAAAATCCTACTCTACATATGCAAAAAATATAAGGTAAATATGCTTCAATTTTAGACTCATCAAGTGCCTTGAATAATTAATCACATAGCTATTGTACCACATAGATAGCACGTGACCCTTTCAAGTGCATGCCAATGATCAATACTCAGATTAGACATGAACCTACTCAACTTGCTAACAACAAAAGAGATATCAGGTCTTGTAGCACTCACTAAAGTACATGAGAGAACCAACAATCTGTGAATATTTTAACAGATCTGTTTGTTCCTTCTTATTCTTTTGTAATGTCAAACTAGGATCATAGCATGTTGGAGAAATCTTGCCATCAATAAATCCAAATCGGATCAAGACCTTCTCTGCATAGTGATATTGTGTTAGAGTAATCTCACTATCATTCTTAATAAGCTTGATGTTCAGAATCACATCAGCCTCTCCTAGTTCTTTCATGTCAAAACTCTTTGACAGGAAGGACTTGACTTAATTTATCACTCTTATTTTTGTACCAAAGATCAGAATATCATCCATGTACAAACATAATATAACACTATCACCCTCACCATGGCGACAATACACACACATATCAGCCGCATTAATGACAAAGCCAGTGGAAAGTAGAGTTTTATCAAACTTCTTATGTCATTGCTTAGGTGCTTATTTTATAAAGAATTTAACAACTTGCACACTTTTTTCTCTTCACCTTTTATCACAAATCCATCCGGCTGATCCATATAGATCTTCTCTTCTAACTCTCCATTAAGGAAAGTTGTCTTCACTTCCATTTGAGGGCCTCCAACCAAGACCATCTCCAATTTGATGGTATGGCTCACGCCTAATCTTAGATTGATGCAAACTATTGGTTGGGCCTATTATTAGATTAATTACATATAGTATTTTTCTTTTAACATAGAATTGCATAAGTAGAGAGATTAAACAATACTATAAAGTATTTATATTTCAACTTTGTCATATTGGCATGGAAATGGGAACACACAATGTTGATAATATTATTGACTTCTCTAATCGCATCTTCAGACTAGTAGAGATCTAGATTTATGCTGAATTGCCAAAATTATATTATCAGAATTCCATAACAGAACTATATTTTAGTTTTAATATATTTTTGCGGTATCATTAGTATGATTATCTCCTTCGCTCCTTGTGGTCAAATTTTGGATCGGTCTCTGAACATAAAAATGGATGCCAACTACCATGTGCATAATCATTCTGGATGTGTTTGGTTTATTTCCCCAATTAGCCTCGCTAAAAGATTGGTTGTCCATCAAATTCTGGTTAGTGTTTGGTTTATACCCAAAATTTGACTACCAATGGATATCCACCCCTCCCCTTGCAGATTCTCGCCAAATGGTTGGCCATATGTGGGCTCGGGATTTCTTGACAAAAAATTGGCAACCAATTATTGCTAAATATTTGGTAGGGCTAGACATAACCTTTATCCAGAAATAAATGACTTATATTTATATAGATTCGCATATATCTAAATATATTTTAGTGTATAAATTATACAAATATAGACAAATTGACGTCATTATTTGTGGACAGAAGGAGTACACAAGCATTCTAGGGTGTGTTTGGTAGCCCGGATGGCCTTTCTTATCTCATACAAGTTGGGTGTAGCTATGTGGACCTCATACAAGTGTGTACTATTGGACTTTGTTTGGTAGATCGGGTGAGTTGAGTTGAGCTCGGTTGAGATCATGTTTGGTAGGTTGGATTAGTTGAGCTGAGCCATATAAAAAATAAAAAGCAATCAGGTCCTTACATACAAAATAGAAAAGCAATCGGGTCCCTGGGCTCGAGCTCAGGCACCGTTGCCGGCGAGAGCAGCCAGCGCCGGTGCTCCAGGAGGCCCCCATGTTCGGCTCGGCTCCGGCACCGTTGACGGCGAGAGCAGCCGTCGCCGGTGCTCCAAGAGGCCTAGCCCCTCCTCAAAACCGGAGCCAGGAGGTCACGATCGAGCTCCCTCCTCGACGGCTGCAGCGAGTTCATGGCGTCGTTGCGTGCTCTGCCGCGAGTTCATGGCATTCTCTGCTGCGAGTTCTTGTGTTGCTGCATCACTGCGTGCTGGAGCTCATGGCACATCGCTGGAGCTCGCACATCGCTGGAGCGCTGCTGCGGGAGCTCGGGGAGAGGGCAGGACGCGAAGATCTGCGTGGTGTCCTCCGTCGCGAGCCGCCGCCACGACGCCAGGAGGCGGTGTGGCCTGCTCGGTTGTTGGTGGCCTGCTCTCTCGCCGGCGACGCCTGGAGAGGTTGGTCGCGAGAGGTGAGGTCGGGGCGGTTGCATTTCTGTGCGGACGAAATGACACACGCGATGGGAGCAGGACCGTGACCCCTAGTGAGCTGAGCTCCAGGCGCGGGATGGACTCGGCCAAACAGAGTCAAAAAGCTCGATTTGAGCTTCGCATGTGGACAGGGCCGAGGGCCTCTTTTCGCATGAGGTCAGCACTGCCCAACATAGCATAGCCGACCTACCAAACAAAGAAGTACGGGGTGAGAAGGGATTTTCTGAGTTCGCCCGATCTAACAAACACGCCCCTAGCGGTGACTCAAACCAAACACACTCTAGATGCAAATGCCACCTCCTAGATACAACGACACTTACACCCTCACCTTCTGTCCATAACCTGGGGAAAAGATAATCCATACAAGGATCGTAACCATTGATTTATCTCCGCGCGCACATGATGGCATTATCGTTATTTAGAGATTAATAACCACTGATTTATCTCCGCACCCACATGATGGCATTATCGTTATTTAGAGATTAATCAGATGGCAATTACCAAAGCACACGGCTATAAATAGACACCCCCAACCTCTCCTCCCTGCCTGCGCCTCCACTTCATCCTGGAGAGAACTCTCTCTGCTCCCTTTTCTCCACCAATCTCCGTTCCGTTTGGCTCTCTCCCTGCCATTCCTCGGTTTTGCTCTCCAGTGGGCCCCGCCTCGCCCCATAACTCTCTTCCGCTGTAGCTTTTTAAACCAGTTTTCTTCTCCTCCTCGTATTTTCCTCCTTCCCCTGCCCCTATCGGCGATCCCGTCCCGCCGCTGCTGTCGCGGCGGAGGAGCGCATCGGGACACATCGGGATGTCGATCTGCGCGAGGATGGACGAGCCACGTGGCGGCGCGCTCGGGAAGCGGAAGGAGCGGGAGTACTTCTCGCCGCCGCCGTCGTCTTCGTCGGAGCAGAAGCAACCGCAGCAGCAGAAGGCGCTGGTCCCGCCGCTGCCTAGGAAGCCGGAGGCGCGGAACAAGCCGCTTCAACTATCGCGGTTCGCCAACAAGCCTTCCATGCCGCCGCCGCCGCCGCCTCCACAGGACGGAAACAGCAAGCTCCTCGCCGGGTACCTGGCGCACGAGTTCTTCAGGTTCGGCACGATCCTCGGGGAGCGGCCGCCCGCGCCGAGCAGGAAGGAGTCCGTCGGGGCGCGCCTCGCGCCCGCTCCTGCGCCCGCACCCGAGCCCGCGAGGAGGTACGCGGAGGCGTCGACGCTGCTGATGGCGGGCGGGCCCCGGATCCCCGGCGTCGTCAACCCGACGCAGCTCGGCCGCTGGCTCCGGATAAAGGAGTGATGGCGGCACGCGCGCGGCGGCGCGCATTGGGGTGCCTACCACCGAGGCGCCCGACCCGGCGACGATGAACCGATGCTTTTGGACATGGCAAGTGGTGATTACTTTCCTTTTTTCCAATATTTCAGTTACTAGTTGTTTCGTTCTGAGAAGTTCATGTTCAGAGCTTTCGACGCGTTTTTTACTCCCTGTCTATCTGAATTTTCTGTGTGGAAAACGTCTAGACTAATCCTTGAATCGCGTAGCGTTTGCTGTGATCTCCGACTATTATCTAATAATAATACGAACAAAAAGGGCATAGAGATGCTTTATAGTCGAGGACTTAGAAATGCCTCCGTCCCCCTTGTATATGCTCTCGTTTAATTGCAGGTATTTTGCTGCGAGATTTGGTTGAGCAAGTGTGCGAGGGTCGATCGGCTTTTGTTGGCATTGCGTGTCGTAGCAACTTCCTTCAGGTAGCTTGTTGTTCCACTGCTGGTGCCGTGGTTAATTTTAATCAGGCGATCTGATCGATCAAACTTGCTTTTGCATCAGTGTCTCCCTCGTTGTACCGTGTTCGATCTCAGCTTGCCGTCCCTTGATCTGGTTAGGAATCTGCTCCGTTTCTTTTTTCTCAAAAAAGAAAGAAAAGAATCTGCCACATTTTCGAACAGAGCCAAGTACAGTCATGTTTTGTGTCTGGAATTTCGCCATTTTGTTCATGATGATCAACTGGTTGCTTTGTTCACGTCAGGGAGAGTGGAAAGGGTGGCGATCTGGGCACACCATTATACGCGTTTCTCAAGGAAACAAAAGAGCTTGCTAAAAAACTACTCAAAAGACCTGTAATATACTGTATGGTGCTAGACTCCTAGTCATTGTTCACATTTTTTTTCCCCTGAAGAGAAGTGGTCATGGTTCTGGACTTCCGTTCAACCCATCATGCCACAAGTATTTCGGTTTCGGTCAATTCTTCGTGTGTGCATGCATGGGCAGTGTGATAGCAGACACAGACACTCGGTTAAACTATGCTCAGTCAACCGTTAGATTTTGTCAATAGTTAGAGATATCCACGAGCAGCTCGGATTTTGCCAACTCTCCGTTTCAAAATATAAGATTGTTTTAGTTTTGTGAAACAAAACGTAAGACTACTTTTAGTATGTAGGTTCACTCAGATTTGAAATAAATTTACACACTAAAATAAGTTTAGATATACTTTCTTTACAAATATAAAACATCTTATATTTTAAAACAGAGGGAGTAATAAATTAGCAACATTTATTATGTTCTTTAAATAAAACTGGTAAATTTGTCTTATTTTATTTTAAAAGGTCGAAGAGAATTGACCGGTTCATTTGCAAGAAACCGGCCAAAAACCCGTATGATACACCAATGTTTTCATAGAACACAATCACATTGGACACATCATCACATCCAACATGACCAGCCACATGAAACAAGGCACAAGGAGACCCATGTCGAAGTTGCCATGCAGCGTCATCATCATCACTTCTCGACCCAGCGACTTCGGCTTCATCGACGACTTCGCAAACAGAGCCTCACAAACGGCATTAGAGCCCATGCCGGCATATGCCAACAATTGGCCACGCGCACCAAGGACAGACAACTCTGACTCAGAAGACGAGGTTCACAAAGGAATTATGTTGGTTTTGCGTCGACCGAGTACTCTGTAGAGACCATCGGTGGATGGTCATCATCGCCGTGTCGACACGCTCCAATGCAGCTCCTACTCCACGGCAACAGGGGAGCAGAAGAACCCATCGCACATGTCGGGAATAACGGACTGCCGAAGCCCGGTCACGGCCCAACCTTAGCTTGAGGCGTCATCTTTTCCAAACTTCATCCTTGGACATTGCATAGTTGCCCGACAACAAGCCCCCTTCATTGAACCCCCAGCTGTAGGCGACTCCAAAAGGATGCCCCTAAAAAGGAAAGAGACGCAGGAGCGCCTCCATCGCCCGATCACGGATCTGAGGTTTTCCTCCGGAGCCAATGCCAGAGGAGGAGGGGTGTGCACATCACACGACGATGCTTCCAAGAAAGTCCGTGACACCGCGGGCGTCACCATCGTCAGCTCCTGCCAAACCGGAGCGAGGATTCTCCCATAGGTGCTCAACCACCGTCCACTTGAATCGGCCGCCCACGAACCACCGCCACGCGTGCAGAAGCCCGCCGACCACCACCCCTTGCCGAGGCTAGCTCCGCGCCTCTAGGCCGAGCATGTCGGAACAACATAGACATAGAGCCACTACCCGGACAAACCTTGGGCGACAATTATGAACCGGAGGAAGTACAACCATCCGATTTAATTGTCGTACAATTTTTTTACCGACACCTGCAACAGTTAAATTGGATCGAAGGTAGTACCGGATCTTTTTTCCATGTTCGACCTGTAAGCTAGGCTGCTTTGTTTAGGATGATTTGTGATTGACCGTGTTGTACTCTCTTTGTTTTAAAATATAAGATGTTTTAGGTTTGTGAAGAAAATATATTTAGACCTTTTTTGATATCTAGATTTACTATAAACCTGACTGAATCTACATATTAAAAGTAGTCAAGATATATTTGTTTCACAGAGCTAAAATATATTATAATTTGAAACGAAGGGAGTAGCTTCGAGTATACTATATGGCCTTTAGCGCGTTCAAGGCACCTCACTTCATGAACAAAATCTGAATTCACGAAAAATCTTTGTACTAAGCAAATCTTATTGATATCTTGGTTACTGGTATAAAGCTTTTAGGATCTCAATAAAAAAAATGAACCAGAGATGATTGCAGTTCCTGGCACGAAGTTGATTCGTACCTATTCTAGGAGTAAAACTTATCAGTGCCACAATCTTTTCCAACATCCTCACAAGTCACAACCCGCGACGCGCACAATGGAATCAACCAGCACATCAGTTCACGCTAGTGGCAGTCGTTGCACGGAGGTGGTTGGCCTCCTTCCGTAGGATAGCCACAATGTTTGTCAAAGTGGTTCTAAATTGAGTTTGTGGCTTTTATAACTAGTTCCTTAAAGTCATTGTCCTGTTAAATTTTACGGAATTGGAGCAGGAACTTGGACCGATGACGAATCTCTGCATGTAAATAAAAAATAAATCCATTGCATGCAGCATAGAGAAAAGATAGACAGATATGTACGTTGGCTGCATTATACACTCATGACGCGTACAGGCGTACTACAGCACTAGACTCGACGGCCCGACAGCTGCTGGCAACAAGGAACAGGGAGTGACATGACTGGACTACTGCGCTCGTTTAATTCACTTCCTTCTCAAACCCAAACATACTCCCGTTTATCTCCTGATGATCTGGTATTCTGGTGGAGATCAGCCTGGGTAGTGACTGAGTGGGGACTGGGGATGCCGTGATTCATACGTACTTCCTTCCTCCGTTTTTTAGATTTGTAAAAAAGATGTATCTAGACATATTTTAATATCTAGATTTATTTAAATTTACATACTAAAATATGTTTACATATATCTTTACAAAGCTAAAACATCTTATATTTCTAAATAGAGGGAGGGAGTACGGCTCGTAGAACCACCATAGGTGGCATGCATAGTAGTGCTACTGAGTCACGTCAAAGTCACATGAAATACAGTGCTTTGTAGTGCGTGGTCACGTCAAAGTCACATGACCAATGGTCATCAGCTGGGTTTCGTGCATTTTCATGCAATGTCCATTGGAAAAAATTGTATTTTGCTACCATAATTGAAGTAGGGCTTCTAAAAACTACCACAATTTATAAATTTTGCAAAAAGTTACTAAGTCTGTGTAAACTACCAACCGGTCATCTTTTCTAACAGGATGGATCCATTGTTAGGCTAATGTAGCATGTGTATTTTGCAAAATAATTGTTCGGGACATTATAATACTACCTCCGACTCATATTAGTTGACTCAAATTTTTCTAAATTTGGATGAATCTAGACACTATTTAGTATATAGTTCATCCAAGTTTTGAGAAATCTAAGTCAAGTAATATGGGTCGGAGGGAGTATCAAACTTCGAGTCTCTCATTTTAACCATTCATTTTCTTTCTTATTATCCTTTCTTTTTTCCTAAAAGTAATATTTTTCCCTACGGGACCCGTTGACCAAATCAGTGGGACGTGGGCTCGTTCATCTCCACCAACACGCGACGGAGCACATGTTTGTCTCTGTTGCACGCGTATTCGCCTGCGATTTTTTTTAAATAATACGCTTTTTTAATAATTTTTTATTTTTTTTATTTTATAAAAGTAGTACTTTATCGTTCTGGAGGAGGCCGATTGAATCAATCGGCCTGAAGCAAGCAGACTGAGCGTCGGCGCGTGCCGCTGGGCCGCATCGGCCAACCGGCCTGGGGCAGGCCGACTGCCCCAATCGGTCTGGGGCAGGCCGTCTGGCTCAAGCATGCATGGCCACCACGGATTGATTGATTGATTGCATGCGAAACCCATTTTAAAACATGCATGGAGGATTTTTGCATTTACGTATGGAACATGAGTGCATGCACGTGGAGTATTTTTGCATTTGCCTGGAGTGCATGCATGCGGAAGGCCGTTGGCCGACTGGGCAGTTGGTTGCTCCAGGCCAATTGGCCAACGCGGGCCCCAGCTGACTCACGCGCCGACGCTCAGTCGGTTGCTCCAGGCCGACTGGCCCAATCGGCCTCCTCCAGGGGCCGACAAAGTATTATTTTTGTAAAATGCTAAAAATTTGTAATAGATCTAGAAAATATTAAAAAAATGTATTATTAAATAAAATCGCTATATGCCGCAACCACTGTTGCTCTGGACGCCACCACTGCTCCTTCGGTCACCGTCACGGACGCTCCCCGCCACTAGCCACTGTTGCACCGGCCGTCGGCACAGACGCTTCTCGTCGCCGCCTGCCACTATTGCTCTGGCCGCCGCTAACCATTTCATTGCTACCATCGCTTTCTTCCATCGCCATTACAAGCTCCCCGTCGCCATTCTTTGAGGCCACGGCATCAGCGGGCATGGGGCGTCGGCGGTCTGCTGCAGGCCGGCCAGGGTGCGGGCCCGGTGAAGGCGCGAGGCGCCGACAAGGGTGTGGGACGGGCGATTTTCTATGGAGCCGACACACGCGGGGCGGCGAGGGCCAGGTGGCGAGCGCGGTGGCCACCGTACACTCGGGAAGGCCGACGAGCCCCTCCCCTGGCTGCCCGCGAGCTTGCTCGGATGGGTGGTTGTATGTTAGGGATGATGAGTGGGGTCCACTTGACATGGAGAGAAAAGAGAGGATAATGGACTGACATGTGGGGTCTTCAAAGTTTTTAAAAAAGATCCAAAATATATTACAGCTTGGACATTTGTTCCCTGGACTGTCTACTGCATACCACATCAGCGCCTAGGTGGGCCATCCCTGTCACAAAGGCGATCGACTGTGCTAAAACGACGCTTACGTAGAGCTGGTAGTTTTTTCCAACGATTAGGTGCAGCAGACCTGGTAGTCTTTTTACAAAATTCCTAAATTGTGGTAGTTTTTTTAAGCTCTAGATTCAATTGTGGAAGCAAAATGCAATTCTCTCTGTTGATGGTGATGTTCGTGGCAGTGGCACACGGCCACGATTGGGCAACACTACAAGTGCGTTTGGTGAGTTTCTAGGGCATGTCCAAGTGAAAATGGTCTTTGGGCCACATTGTGTGTTTTGTTTGGTGAGTTTCTGGTTGCATGGGGCGGGCAACCATTTCTATTTGTTTGGTAGGCTAAACACAACTTTTTTTGACGCGCTGATGCAAATAAATAGTGTTTGATGGTCCACATGATGCTGCATATGGTTACCCATAATCCAAATATGGTGATATTATTATGTCATTACTAAAGGGAATATGTCCTAGAGACAAATGTTAATGGCATATTTTATAAAGTTTATGATTAAATTTTATATCATGTTATAACTATATTGATTAAAAAACGTTAATACACGTGTGATATACAAACAACCAGTAATTCTCAGTGAAACTCTATTCACTGGTTCATTGGTCAATGAATGATCAAAGGTTTCATGATCATGTTGAAGCATCGTCCCCTAATTGACAATGGAGTCATTTTATTAAAAAATAAAATGGTGAACATATCCTATCTATAGCATCGTATCACGATCATGTTACAAAATTCAGGTTACGATTATTAGGAAACATAGTAACGCATTCCTTAGACCATGAGACCATATCAAATCACTGTCTCCCGAGGTTACTTTGATGGCATTTAACGTCACTCAGTGGAACGGTAATTATAAGGGTGTCATTGGGTATCCGGAGGAACAGGTCAAGGTAACTCCATCAAGAGCGGGATTTGTCCATACGCGTGACCAGAGATACTCTAGGTCCACTCGGATAAGTTATATATATAAGCTGCGCAGCGTGTGACTAGGTCACGGGGATATCACTTATCGGATTGAGTAAAGAAGGTATTGTCGGTAACGAGGTTGAACACTGACATAGAGATGTTATTTGATTAAGCCTCGGACAATATAGTATCGTAGAGACAAAGTAATAAGACACAGTATTTACGATTCAACGACAAATTTCATTGAGTACACATGTGGTCCTCATGGGCATTGTGGCATCCCGCAAAACCACTACTAGAAAATCGCGTTGTTTTTGTGCATTGCATCATCATGACATCAGCATGCATCTAATTGATTAAAACTATTTTTGCTAAAAGACCTACTTTGTTTTCTATATTAATATCCTCCCCTCCTTGTTCAAACCAAACCGTCGTTCCAGTTGGACTTTTATTTGCCTAAAAACTATTTACAAAGTTTATTTTTAAATTAAATAAAAACTTATATTATTTTTTTAGGGACAGCCGTTCCGGGCCGTTCGACCCAGTCGGTCGGCCCAGTATAAAATCCTGGCTACCCCAAATCTTTTCCTACCTATACCTAGTCTACCCAACCCCCTCCACCTCACCCCGACCAACCATAGCTTGCCACCTCACATTTCCCTCCACCTCATCACACCCACAACCACCTCACCAATCCCCCCCTGGTCAACAACTCTGGCCCCACTTCCTTTTTCCCCACCCCACCGAATACACCATACACTCACACAGCCCCCACCTACCCCCCCCTCTCTCTCTCTCCCGACTGGCCCACCCATCTCCCTCCCACCCACACGCACACAACTCCCACCGCCCCACCACCGCCTCTCTCCCTGGCCCAACCTCTCTCTCCCACCTGTCAACTCCCTCACCTCTCTCCACAGCCTTCGACCTTCTTCCTCCCCTGCCGCCACCGCCTCCTCCTCTCCCTCACCCTGGTCCCACTCCCTCTCGCTCGCCTCGCCCTCCTCGCCTCACTTGGATGCCGGTGCCTCCCCGAGCTCCATCCTCGCCGGCCTCGCCTCGCCTCGCTCCTCCTTCCTTCCATGCGTTTCCCCAGCCAGCTGCCTGCTCGGCTCCGTCGTCGCCCGGCGCCTGTCTGTGCCGCCTCGCCTCGCCCTCCGCTGCTCTCCTCGGGCCTTCCGTCTGTCCTCTAGCGCCGGCCCCGCCATGACCCGCCGCCAGAGGTCCTCCCGCCCACCGCTGAAGTCCCTCCGCCTCGGCTCTGCCCGTCGGTCGCGCCCTCGCCTCCTGCGAGCCCCTCTCGCCGCGGCGAGCCCGCCTCGCCGCGTCTCCTGCCTCCTCGGCGCATCCTCGACCTCCCCGGGCCTGGCGCCTCCGCCTCGAGCCCTCTCCCGCCGCCTCCATCGCCGCAGCGCCGCCAGAGCTGTCTTGCCCTCAGCGCTCTTCCCGCCTCTGCCGCCCGGTGCGTGCCCGCCGTCTTCCCTCCTCCTCGCTGCGGCAGCGGAGCTTGCCCACGGCCGCCGCCGGTCGTCCCAGATGCGCCGTCCTCCTCTTCCTCGCCGCCGAGCTCGGCCCCGCCTCCTCCGCCAGTCATCGCCGCCACCACCTATCCCCGTCGGCCTCCTCCTCCCCAGGCCCTGACCCTCTCCATCAGTGGCGCCCCGCGACTTCGTCGTCGTCGCCCCGGTGGCCCCACATCGGCCAGTGCTCTGCCTGCGCGTCCGTGTCCACCTGCTGTCCCAACCAGAGCGTGCACGCCAGCACTCTCGAAGGCCGCCTACATGGAACATCAAGACCCCGGTCCCTCACGGATTCGAAGACCGAACCCGATAACCGCCAAGGCCGACAACACGGATCCACCAAGTTCTCCATCTAGGACACCAAGACCGTCGACATGGAACCGAAGGACGTCAAGTTCTTCATCCCGGCACGTCAAGTCCTTCCTCTCGGATCCGAAGACGCCGAGACCCGGGACACCAAGATCTCCGCCGTGAAACGACAAGAACGACGACCCGACAAGCTCTTCATGACGACAAGATAGGCACCGACCAGGGCGAACCCGATGTACCCCCGACGCCAACAAAGTCCTTCTCCTCGGATGCGACAAGATCTACTCCGTTGTCCGAGAATGTTTCTGCCGAGACCGATCCCGTCGAACCCTGAACCCTGAGACCGACCCCGAACCCCTCGGAGCCCGAGTTCGCCGAACCCTAATGTGTGAACCTTTTCCCGAGCCCCTATTTTATAAATGCTATATATAAACTTGTTGCATATTAATTGTTCATCTCGCATGCATGTCATGTGGTTGGGGGCACTATGCCGATTCACCTTATAATTAAATAGGGGGTCCATATGCGGGCAAATCCAGTCGTATATTGGTCCCATTTAACTTTGTGTAGCGAACCGGTGTTATCTTTTGCCTTGTTAAGACAACATTTAAATTGCGGGGGTTCTAAATAACTTGAACCGTTTAATTAAATGTCGGGACCCCGGTTCCGCTTAATATGGCCTAATTGCATCGCACCTTGCCATGCCATGCATCATACATGCATCATGCCCGATCTTTTGCCGTAGTATTAAATAGTGCATCCGGTGTTTCTTCTAGTGTTTTGGTTCTTCGCGGATAAGGCCGTTGAGTTGATGCGAGTGTCGACCCGATCTTCGGTTGTACCTTCGACAATGTTTTCAGGCGAGCATCTCCCCCTTTCTACCTATCTTACTTTTATAGTATTTATTCCCTCCTGTTGATCTATTGCTATCTGTGTTGCGATGCTCTAGTTTTCGTACCCGTGATATCCCTTGCAGCCTTATATTACCTTGGACACATCCTATTACCTGTTGTTTGGTAGATAGTTGGACCGCGCGTCGTAGTCGCTTGCTCAAGTGTTGTTGCGTGTCTTCAAGTACCACAATTGTTGGAGTATTGCCGCATGTTTATTGTTGGAGATGATCATAACTTTAATTACTGTTTAACAACTAAAATTGAAGTAGGTAAGCAGAGGCACAGGTGGGCCATAGATGTTTTTTGGTTGTTAACCGTCCACTTGTGTCCCGTAGGACCCCGAGTACTTGATACCTGTTCCTTGAATTTTCGCGCTATCCACATCCGGAGGATTATGGGATCCCCACAGCGAGCTTGATTCATTCTTATTTCTTGGGGCCACAAACTAGTTTGAGGTTTTATTTACTATCCTGTACTTATGCCATGCTTTCGCTTTATTTACGATTGTGCGAGTCTTGCACTGTAATGTTTAGGTAAGCGGAGTGTTTTCGATGTCGACAAGCCCGAGTTTGGGTTCCCATCGTTCTGACCGACGCAAACCTTGAGTCCGTCTCGAGTCACTAGCTTCGTTATGGTGTACTCAATGGGTGCCCCACAAATATTCTGAATCGTGATTGCTTTGTCGTGAAAGCCTCGTTGGGTTTTGATTTGGTTTTCCGAGGTTGATCGAGTGTGTGTTGCTATTTGTGCACCCCGCAGGTAAAACTTTCTGAAAGCCGTGTCCGCGGTTATGGACGACTTGGAGCACAATATCTCGATCATAGACAACTATAACTAAAGTAGTGCTATAAATTTGACTTTATAATGACTAGTAATCAGCTTCACTATAATGGAATGGCTAAATAAAATTGCCAACAATTGCTTGTTTGGGTTGTCGCTTGCGACCATTGTATCTGACTAGTAAGTATTGCAACTACAACGAAATGGCTAAATAAAAGTACCAACAACTGCTGGGTTTTGGGTTATCTCATGCTAATTGTATCTGACTAGTAAGTGTCGCAACTACAACGGAATGGTTAACTAAAATTGCCCACTGCTTATTATATCAGGATGATTACCTATACTTGACTAGTAATTGCTGCAACGATAACTGAATAAGTAAAACTGCCAACGGTGTGAGTTCCTCGGTTGACTTCCTCGTTTGGTCTCGAGGGGGAAACACCAGGATGGGTATGTTTGGTGGTAGTATCAGGTTGGTTCCGAATAGGTCTTTCTTACCCCTCTCTGATAGCCGCTAGTTGTATCGAGTCTCTATAGGTTGTTTAGTGCATGCTGCGATGCCGCTTCAGTCCACCATACCTATGTAGGCGAGGACCGCCGAATTCTAGTCTCGCCGTGTACTGGCCTCAGTACTGTAACTACCTCGGTGAATTACGCTCCTAGATACAAGCCTGGATGAGCGGTAGTGGTTGGAATAGTACGGTGGGGCCCCAAAAGCCACTCACGGGTAGACCTTTCGGCCGTCCCAACCACTACCATCTCAACGGGACCTGTACGGGCGGCGTAATCGGCAGGCGAAGGGATCAAATACATACACAAGTGAGTATGTATGCAAGCCACCATACAAGAGTACATCAGAGCCATACCATCTAGAAAGAAAGGAAAATTATAGCAACGCCATACGGCAAGATTCAAATGACCTAGATAGATCTAATATTTTAGGATACTTCCTCATACAGCACACATCAGAGTATCATGCGGAAGCGGCAAACAAAGTCCGAGTACGGATAAGAAGCAAATCGGCATAAGATGCCATAGAAATAAGCACATCCCAACCACAGATCTCACGGATCCCCGTTCCCGGAATCTCTACACCGAACGATCGTTGCCCACATCATCGGCCTCTTCCACCCGATGTCCGTCACAGAGGGTACCTGTTCATCTGAACCAATAATTTATCGTGTGAGACCCTAAGGGTACTCAGCAAGTCTTAATGCCTCTAAAGGGGACACAACCTGGGGTGACGTAATTGCAGCAAAAGATAAACCCTAGCAGTTCTACAGATAAACGCTAACCATCCGCCTAACCAATGATAGACGGATGTCCGTGAATTAAGGACAACGGTTATTTTAGTAATTTCATCAGATCCATCCTCCTCCTCGCTTACCAATGAGGAAGCGGACGAACAACCCCCCTATCCGTGGGCAATTTTATTAACCATTCCATGAGTGTTGCACTATTTACTAGTCAAATTACTTAGTCAGATTAAAGCGGTGCTTTAGTTATGCTTGTCTATGATCGAGAAACTGTGCTCCAAGTCGTCCATAACCGCGGACACGGCTTTCAGAAAGTTTTACCCGGACGGGGTGCACCAATAGCAACACACGCTCGATCAACCTCGGAAAAACCAAAACAAAACCCAACGAGGCCTTCTCGACAAAGCAATCACAGGATTCAGAAATATTTCAGGGGGCCACCCCTTGGAGTACACCCGCAACGGAGTAGGCTAGCTCCGAGACGGACTCAAGGTTTGCGACAATGGCTGTAAACGACAGCAGATCCCCAATCGGGGACTGTCGATACCGCGAAAACACTCCGCTTCCAAAACAGTACAGTGTGCTCCTCGCACAAACGTAATAAAGCAGTAAAGCATGGCATAAGTACAGGATAGTAACAAAACCTCAAACTAGTTGTGGCCCCAAGAAATAAGACTGAATCAAGCTCTGGCTCAGGGGGGTCCCATATACCTCCCGGATGTGGATAGCGCGATAAATCAAGGAACAGGAATCAAGTAGTCGGGGTCTTACGGGACACAAGTGAGCAGGAAAAACCAAATAGCAGATGTTGCTCACCGATGCCACTTTCATTAGTTATCCCATTACTACTCAGGTTAAGTTGTTTAGGTACCTCGTTATCCATCAGACTCTCACATACCCTACACATGTTGTTCTCGACTCGCATGGCTCAAACAACTCCTGTAGTAATGGCTCATGGGATGGAGGAACAAGCTGGGTGGGGTTTAAAAGTAAAGGCTATGCATACTTGGGATTCGATTTAATGCAATCGCGACTCAATGATGCAAGAATAAGATAGAGGCAATATGTACTATATGTATGCAAGCATGTGGAAGTGCTTGCCTGGCAACTCAGTTGAAGCGAGGGACGGATCTGGGTAGTGCTCCTGGTTCTCTTGATATATCCCCTGCTCAGTGTCTATCCGAGAAAAACCAAACAAACAAGGCCAACATGAATATAGAGCACAAGCATATGAATAAGATGCGTCAAGCAAACAATCATGCCATGATGAATGATGCACAATTTGCATGGCATTAAGGTAGCATGGCATGGGTGAGGTGTGGAAGACAAGAAATAGCATTTTAATGGGGTTTGGATCACATTTGTTGCCATAATAGTTGCTGTACACTATATTTTTATATGATGCATGCTGCAATTGAAGTCATGGATAGCATAAACAGTAAGGTCTCGTCGAGCTGATCATTTTAGACATATCATTTGCTAAATTTGGAATTATAAAACAATAGTTATTAATTATTTAAGTTCTAGTGGCATTTGTGGTAATTTACATCAACTTGGAATTTTAAATGTGCAAAAGGCAATTTGAATGGCATATTTGAATTCCTTACATTTTTCTGGTTCAGAAACATATATTGTTTGTATTAATTGGATTAGTATTTGAAAAGTTATTTAAAACTGAATTGAAATTTGAATTTGAATTAATTTAGAAAAGATTTGAATATAAACAGACTCTGGAAAACTTTTAACACCCAGGCTAATCTAACCCTAGTCACAGACAGGTGGGGACAGGCGCACCTGGACCCACACGCCAGTGGCTGAGAGGGAGAAGGACCGCGGGTGAAAACACAGAAACACAGGAGCCTTTTAGAAAAAGCTCCCAGCCAGCGATGGGCACAGGCTAGACCGCGGGTTGGCAAAACAAAAGAGGGGGGGGGTTGCAAGAGATCCTGGCGCACTGTTTTTCTTCCTCTGCAGACGGATCAGATCGGTCCGACGGAGAAACAGAGGCCATGGCGAGCTCGAACGAGGGCGTCTTGGTAGCTGAGAGTCTTGCTGACTAGGTGCGGTTGGTGTCAGGGAGGTGGGCGATGCCTAGCTACGGTGTTTGCGACTTGGGAGCGAGCAGAAACGAGCACGACGCCGGCGCACAGAGTCCGTTCGACGATTTGACCGGCGCGGCAGCAATGGCCAAGCGGACCGTGTCTAGTCTGAGGGCTCACCGAGAGGTTGTCGATAGCTGGATAGGCGGCGGCTGGCGATCAACGGTGATCTGCAGACAGATCGTCTAGGGTTCCGCCAGGCGTCGATGGTCTTGCGATGCAGGGCTTTCTCCGGCTCCGTGTCTGCTGAGAGGTCTCGGGGCTTCCTCGGCGCCAGGCGTCCACGCCACCGGCTAGGTAGATGGGGCAGGGGTAGGCGCGGTGGGCGTCGAGCGGGTAGATGGCGAGAGAGGAAGGGAGAAAGGCAAAGCCTGGCAGATCTGGGAGCGGAGGGGTCTTGGGGTGTAGATAAGAGCAGGCGGGTGGGGCTTGCGTGGGGAGGGAAGGTGGCCTCGGTGCCACCTTTTCTCTCCTCACGTGGCATGGGGCCAGGGGTGGCCGCAGGCTGGGAAGGGAGAGGGAGGTGGCGGGTGGACTGAGGGGCTCGTGGCAGGCGGTGGGAGGGGCCCTAGGGGCGGGAGAGAAAGAGGGGGGGGGGAAGAGGGGAGAGGGGGAGTGGCCGGCTCGGGCTAGGGTTTTGGGGGGGACGGTAGTTAGGTGGGGCTAGGGTGGCAGTGGGTCCACAAGGTAGAGAGGGGGGTAAGAGGGTGGTGAGCTAGGGCATGGCAAACATGTGGCCATGCTAGGTTAGCTAGAGAGAGAGAGAGAGAGAAACACTTAGGGTTTGGTTTAGATTAGGTGGGTTTTAGGGTGTAGGTTAGAGGGTATGGGGTGGCTTAGGGTTTAGGTTTAAGAGAGGGGTAGGATAGATGGAGTGGTACTTGTCAAGATCAAACTTGCTCTAGTCAAGCTCAAACAAGAACAAGACAAGAAAAAGAGAGGGAGAGAGATGAGGTGCTAGGGTTTTAAGCATGATCAACATGGCCAAAACCAAAAGAAAAGATAGGGCTAGAGATGATCCATCCCAAACCAAATAAAACCAAAGACAAGCACAAGATGGTACTTGCATGGCCCATGCAGAATATTTAATGCCTCTCGATACTTGTGAAGACAATGTCATTTCATGGCATTATTATTTTGCATCTCCAAAATTGGAATAAAGACCAAGCAAAAGATTATGATGGAATCCAACCAACCAACATGAGCTAGAGGTAAGCTCAAATAAAATGCCAAGCTCATATTAATTGGATGGTGGAATTATAAGGTGGTGAAAGAAAGGTGGTGGAGTTTAAAGAGATATGCCCCAACTCAACTTGGGCATTTAACAATATATCAAGAACCAAATACAATATCAAGAGGCAACTACAATTAATAATGCACATGAGATAAGAACCAAACAAGAAGGGGTTTCTATATGATGCCCAAATGCAAGGTGACATGATGACATGAGCATGATATGATGATGATGCAATAATTATATGTTGGAAGTGGCCCTTTTATTACTAGAACAAGTAGCATTACAGGTGTTAGACAACTGGGATGCTACAACTCTCCCCCACTAAACAGGAATCTCGCCCCGAGATTCTAGGAAGAAGAAGAAGACACAAAGAGAGAAGGATGGATGGTGTGACCACTGCACCTTGCAGAACTTGATGGACTTGTTGCGAGTCCTTCGTTCTGCGGTCTCAAGGATTTTGGTGGGGTGTTCTTGATAAGACAAGTCTTCTTGGAGATCGATTAGCTCATGATCCACGGTCCTGCCGGGATCTTTGAAGCACTTTTTGAGCTGAGAGATGTGGAAAACATCACGGACTTTGAGTTTTTCTGGGAGCTCCAGGGCATAAGCAACTTCTCCTCTTCTACCACGTATCTTGAAAGGACCGATGTATCTAGGAGCCAACTTTTCTTTGATACCGAAGCGATGTGTACCTCTCATGGGAGTGACACGAAGGTAGACGAGATCACCAGGGGCATATACCATGTCCGTGTGCTTCCTGTCATAATTGCTCTTCTGACGACTTTGAGCAATTTTCAGGTTCTCCAGAATGATATGCACCTTCTCCTCTGCCTGAGTTACGATGTCAGGGCCAAACCAGATTCTTTCTCCTGCACCTGACCAACCAATCGGAGTTCTGCACTTGCGACCATAGAGAGCCTCAAATGGTGCCATCTTGAGATTTTGGAAAGCTGTTGTTGTAGGAGAATTCAGCATATGGAAGGCATTCCTCCACTTCATGCCAAAAGAGATGACGCAAGCTCTAAGCATATCCTCCAGTCTGATTGATCCTCTCCACTTGTCCTTGCGTGAGGGTGGTAGCGATCTTTGAAGTTCAACTTTGTTCCCAAAGCTTTTGGAAACTTTCCCGAACTTTGAAGTGAAGATGCTTCCGCAGTCGAACTGATTTCAAGTGGAACCCCATACAGAGAGACAATTACATTGATATAGAGCTCAGCCAACTGAATTCCAGAAATTGTTTCTTTGACTGGGAAGAAATGGGCCACTTTAGAAAGCCTGTCGATGACAACAAAGATTGCATTGTTGCCCTTCTGCGACCTTGGAAAGCCAGTGATGAAGTCCATCTCTACTTTCTCCCATTTCCATTCCGGAGGTTTCAATGGCTGTAGAAGACCGAACGGTTTCTGATGGACAGCCTTGACTCTGCGACAGACATCACATTCTGAGACATACTTGGCACAATACCGTTTCAACCCATGCCACCAGTATTGTGTTTTCAAGTCCATGTACATCTTTGTGCTGCCAGGATGGATAGAAAGAACCGAATCATGGGCCTCCTTGAGAACTTGCTCTCTCAGACCCGGGTAGTTTGGAACAAACATCCGGTGTTCAAAGAAAAGCGTGCCTTGATCATCAACGTGGAAGGACTCATACTTCGGAAGGTCAAGCTTAGAGATGAGCTTTTTGGTGTGCGGATCACCAAGCTGACGAGATCGAATCTTTTCTTCCAAGAGAGGAGTAGCCAGAAGGTTCAGGAGATGCCCTTGTTCCACAATTTCCAGGTTGAGCTGACGGAATTCCTCGCACAAGAGAGGCTGTTGCTCTTCCATCATGAGGTTGTTGACATAAGCTTTACGGCTAAGAGCATCGGCCATAACATTAGCTTTGCCCGGTGTGTAGTTGATGGTCACATCAAAGTCATTGATTGCTTCGATCCATCTCCTCTGCCGAAGGTTGAGATCAGGCTGTGTGAAGATATACTTCAAACTCTTGTGGTCAGAAAAGATCTCACAACGGTTGCCAAGCAAGTAGTGCCTCCATAGCTTCAAAGCAAAGACAACTGCTGCTAGCTCGAGGTCATGTGTGGGATAGTTGATCTCATGCGTCTTCAACTGACGAGAGGCATAAGCAACCACCTGTTTCTCTTGCATAAGGACCGCACCCAATCCTTGCAAAGAGGCGTCGCAAAATATCTGGAAAGGCTTAGATGTATCCGGAGGAACCAAGACTGGCGTGGAAGTGAGCTTCTCTTTTAGTGTCTCAAAACTTGCTTGACACGCAGGAGTCCACAGGTATTTCTTGCCTTTCTTGAGGAGATCGGTGAGGGGCTTCGCTATCTTCGAGAAGTTCTGAACGAAGCGACGGCAATAGCTATCCAAACCAAGAAAACTCCGTACTTCTTTGACATTAGCAGGGGGAAGCCATTCAACAATTGTCTTCACGGTTTCCGGGTTGACTGCAATGCCCTTGGCAGAGATAACATGACCCAGATAGGTTACTTCCGGCAGCCAAAACTCACATTTTGAGAACTTTGCATACAAGCGGTTCTCACGAAGCTTGTTTAGGACACACCGCAGGTGTTCTTCATGCTCCTCCTTAGACTTGGAATAGACCAGAATGTCATCCAGATAGACCACCACGAACTTATCAAGGTACTCCATGAAAACGGAGTTCATCAGCCTCGAGAAGGTAGCAGGTGCGTTGGTGAGACCGAAAGACATGACCGTGTACTCATACAGGCCATAGCGGGTGGTGAAAGCTGTTTTGGGCACATCTTCTTTGCGAATCTTGATTTGGTGATAACCACTTCTCAAGTCCAGCTTAGAGAACACCACAGCTCCAACTAGCTGATCAAAAAGATCATTTATCCGTGGAGAGGATATTTGTTCTTGATGGTTTTAGCATTTAGAGCCCGTAGTCAACAGAGTCTATCGGTTCTGTCATGCTTCTTCACAAAGATTGTTGGGCTACCCCAAGGCAATCTTGTGTTGAATGAAACCCAACTTCTCTTGTTCACCAAGTTGTCGTTTGAGTTCAGCCAACTCAGAAGGACCCATTTTATAAGGCCGCTTGGAGATAGGAGCCGTTCCAGGTTCAAGCTCAATCACAAACTCAACCTCACGATCCGGAGGCATACCCGGCAACTCTTCAGGAAAGACATCTGGGAACTCACAGACCACTGGTACACTCTGAATAGCTTCCATAGCATCATCATTCAGAGCCGCCAAAGAGAAGAGCTGGACATCAGGAGTCGGACTTGGAGAAAAGACTATATGGCCTTCAGGAATCTTCAGAGAAACTGAGCGTTCAGCACAATCAATCACAGCTGCATTTGCCGTTAACCAATCCATGCCCAAGATGACATCAATGTCAGAATTGCCCAGAACAATTAAAGAAGCCGAGAATGAAGAGCCACCAATTTCAACTTGATTGCCATGACTGATTTTAGAAGCTGCCATTGTTGCTCCAGGAGAAAGAACCATTAACCGCTTGGGAAGAGGATCTGACGCTAACCCATTCTCACTTGCAAACTTTATAGAAACAAAAGAATGCGATGCACCAGAATCGAACAAAACTCATGCAGGGACTAAGTTAACGGAAAGCATACCCATCACAACTCCAGGTGCGTCGGCTTGAGTGGCGTTGACACGATTGGCCCGAACAACCGCAGACCACGGCTTGGTGTTGATGTTGAGAGCCCGAGGTGGTGGTGCACGAACAAGGAGAGCTTGCTGCATATCTTGGCGGTGGAGGGAGAGCTTTGTTCTTCAGCAGACGATTCCAGCTTTTGATGTCCGGGATCTCCACACGTGAAGCGAGCACCGGTGGGCGTGGAAGCGGTGTAGCTGTGGACTCCGCCAGCGCTCGAGGTAGTGGTGGTTGTAGCCCACAGGAGCCGCAGTGGTGAAGTTTGGTGGCCTTGGCGCGTAACTTGCAGGTCTTGGTGGAGCCGGGAGCGACGGTGGGGTGTTAGTAACCCAGACACGCCGCTTAGAAGGAGTTGCCATAACTGCAGAGCTTGATGCATCCCTGTTGTGTTTCTTGGACTCCTCGAACACTTGCCTGCTTGCCTCGTCTTGCAGTGTTGTGTGCTGTAGTTCCAGGAAAGTTGTCGGCCTTGCATGTGTGATCGCATACTTGATCGACGCATTGAGCCCTTGCCTGAACCTTTTCTGCTTCTTGTCATCAGATACCTCATCACCACCATAACGAGAGAGATTCATGAAGTTCCTGATATAGGTGTTGACGTTATCATTTCCTTGCTTCAGGTTGAGGAAAGCCTCCTTCATCCTTTCCATTACAATCTCTGATAGAAACTGCTCTTTGAACGCTCCAGTGAACCTCTCCCAAGTTGGCTGGAAACCAGTGCAGCTTGCCTTCAAGTAGTTCTCCCACCAAAGAGCTGCATCTCCCTTTAGAAGGTGAGTAGCACACTTGACCCACTCCTGCTCCGGAACATCAGCAGTCTCGAGCAACCTAGACATCTCACGCAGCCAATCATCCGCGTCCAGAGGTCGATCAGAAACATCAAACTGACGAGGGTTGAATTTGAGGAAGCTCTTGATGTCTCCTCGCTTGGGAGGTGGAGGAAGTGGAGCAAACTCATTTCTCCTGACACTCTCCTCAAAGCTTTGGTTACACTGCATTCGCCAAAGCATTAGCGATGTTTGACAGCGCGGAGCCCAGTTCCGGAGGTATGTCCTCATCGGTACGGCGTGGTGGAGCCATCCTGTCATTGATATAAAACTCAAGTCAGTACTATAATGGAAGATGATAATAATCCAAAATAGTACCAAGATGGAATTAACCAAGATTAAAGGATACAATTTACTGAGATGATATTAAAATATCAACAAAGTTCAAAGCACCTAAAAGATATTAAGCATATCGCACATGACTGAAAAGGAGTGTGGTACACAAATATATCAAGAAAAATTTTCCACAAATTTCGGCATCACAATACCAATATATGCGCAGAATTACTTAATGAATCAAGATTAGTGACTCTACCGATTCAATATACGAAAGCGAATGATAAGAGTAGTGGTATGGTCGCGACTCCATCCCGCACTCAAATCATTACTCCGCACATGAACAAGTGGAACACATATCCTAACCCCTTCTTCTCACGTTGAACCTAAAGATTGGTAACTACGGAAACGAACACCCCAAACAAGATAGCGTCGGATACAAAGAGGAAGATAGATTGCGTCGGTTTGCAAAAGCCTGTCGGTATGGAATGTACCAACAGTTGATAACCAAAGGCAGATAAGATAACAACTTGGATGCAACAGATAGACAAGGGATTACACACACACACACACAACCTATGGTACTACGGAAACCCAGAACACGTGAATCCTAGTTTGAATTTTGAGAAGAGGATTGAAAACGCTGCACTTCCTTACCAGAAAAAGGGTGGGTGGAAGGGTAAGAAGAAAAGTGGAAGCAGTCCTACTCTCGCGTTTTGTTTTTCCCTAATATACATAACTACCAAAATATTTGCTAGACTGACAACGACCGTGGCTTTGAAACCACAAGGTCGGGATGGCTCTGATACCAATTGTAACTACCTCGGTGAATTACGCTCCTAGATACAAGCCTGGATGAGCGGTAGTGGTTGGAATAGTACGGTGGGGCCCCAAAATCCACCCACGGGTAGACCTTTCGGCCGTCCCAACCACTACCATCTCAACGGACTGTCAGACGGGCGTGAATCGGCGAAGGATCAAATACATACACAAGTGAGTATGTATGCAAGCCACCATACAAGAGTACATCAGAGCCATACCATCTAGAAAGAAAGGAAAATTATAGCAACGCCATACGGCAAGATTCAAATGACCTAGATAGATCTAATATTTTAGGATACTTCCTCATACAAGACACATCGAGTATCATGCGAGCGGCAAACAAAGTCCGAGTACGGATAAGAAGCAAATCGGCATAAGATGCCATAGAAATAAGCACATCCCAACCACAGATCTCACGGATCCCGTTCCTAATCTCTACACCGAACGATCGTTGCCCACATCATCGGCCTCTTCCACCCAAAGATCCGTCCGTGAGGGTACTGTTCATCCGAACCAATAATTTATCGTGTGAGACCCTAAATTTTCAAGAAGTCTTAATGCCTCTAAAGGGGACACAACCTGGGGTGACGTAATTGCAGCAAAAGATAAACCCTAGCAGTTCTACAGATAAATGCTAACCATCCGCCTAACCAATGATAGACGGATGTCCGTGAATTAAGGACAACGGTTATTTTAGTAATTTCATCAGATCCATCCTCCTCCTCGCTTACCAACGAGGAAGCGGACGAACAACCCCCCATCCGTGGGCAATTTTATTAACCATTCCATGAGTGTTGCACTATTTACTAGTCAAATTACTTAGTCAGATTAAAGCGGTGCTTTAGTTATGCTTGTCTATGATCGAGAAACTGTGCTCCAAGTCGTCCATAACCGCGGACATGGCTTTCAGAAAGTTTTACCCGGCCGGGGTGCACCAATAGCAACACACGCTCGATCAACCTCGGAAAAACCAAAACAAAACCCAACGAGGCCTTCTCGACAAAGCAATCACAGGATTCAGAAATATTTCAGGGGGCCACCCCTTGGAGTATACCCGCAACGGAGTAGGCTAGCTCCGAGACGGACTCAAGGTTTGCGACAATGGCTGTAAACGACAGCAGATCCCCAATCGGGGACTGTCGATACCGCGAAAACACTCCGCTTCCAAAACAGTACAGTGTGCTCCTCGCACAAACGTAATAAAGCAGTAAAGCATGGCATAAGTACAGGATAGTAACAAAACCTCAAACTAGTTGTGGCCCCAAGAAATAAGACTGAATCAAGCTCTGGCTCAGGGGGGTCCCATATACCTCCCGGATGTGGATAGCGCGATAAATCAAGGAACAGGAATCAAGTACTCGGGGTCTTACGGGACACAAGTGAGCAGGAAAAACCAAATAGCAGATGTTGCTCACCGATGCCACTTTCATTAGTTATCCCATTACTACTCAGGTTAAGTTGTTTAGGTACCTCGTTATCCATCAGACTCTCACATACCCTACACATGCTGTTCTACGACTCGCATGGCTCAAACAACTCCTGTAGTAATGGCTCATGGGATGGAGGAACAAGCTGGGTGGAGTTTAAAAGTAAAGGCTATGCATACTTGGGATTCGATTTAATGCAATCGCGACTCAATGATGCAAGAATAAGATAGAGGCAATAGGTACTATATGTATGCAAGCATGTGGAAGTGCTTGCCTGGCAACTCAGTTGAAGCGAGGGACGGATCTGGGTAGTGCTCCTGGTTCTCTTGATATATCCCCTGCTCAGTGTCTATCCGAGAAAAACCAAACAAACAAGGCCAACATGAATATAGAGCACAAGCATATGAATAAGATGCGTCAAGCAAACAATCATGCCATGATGAATGATGCACAATTTGCATGGCATTAAGGTAGCATGGCATGGGTGAGGTGTGGAAGACAAGAAATAGCATTTTAATGGGGTTTGGATCACATTTGTTGCCATAATAGTTGCTGTCCACTATATTTTTATATGATGCATCCTGCAATTGAAGTCATGGATAGCATAAAAAGTAAGGTCTCGTCGAGCTGATCATTTTAGACATATCATTTGCTAAATTTGGAATTATAAAACAATAGTTATTAATTATTTAAGTTCTAGTGGCATTTGTGGTAATTTACATCAACTTGGAATTTTAAATGTGCAAAAGGCAATTTGAATGGCATATTTGAATTCCTTACATTTTTCTGGTTCAGAAACATATATTGTTTGTATTATTTGGATTAGTATTTGAAAAGTTATTTAAAACTGAATTGAAATTTGAATTTGAATTAATTTAGAAAATATTTGAATATAAACAGACTCTGGAAAACTTTTAACACCCAGGCTAATCTAACCCTAGTCACAGACAGGTGGGGACAGGCGCACCTGGACCCACACGCCAGTGGCTGAGAGGGAGAAGGACCGCGGGTGAAAACACAGGAAACCTGGGAGCCCTTTTAGAAAAAGCTCCCCGACGCTGCCAGTGGGCCTGGGCTGGACCGCGGGTTGGCAAAACAAAAGAGGGGGGGTTTGCAAGAGATCCTGGCGCACTGTTTTTCTTCCTCTCTGCGGACAGATCGGTCCGTGCGCGACAGAGGACAGGCGCCGCGGCGGGGCTCGAACGAGACGTGGACGTCTTGCTGAGACCAGTGCGGCTAGGTGCGGTTGGTGTCAGGGAGGTGGGCGATGCCTAGCTACGGTGTTTGCGACTTGGGAGCGAAGCGACGCCGCGCGTGCAGGCCGTTCGACGATTTGACCGTGGCGAGCACCGGCGACGGGCGGCGGACCGTGTCTAGGGCTGAGGGCTCACCGAGAGGTTGTCGATGGCCTGGATAGGCGGGCACCGCGATCACGGTGATGCAGACGGATCGTCTAGGAGCCAAGGGCGCTGGCGATGGCCGGGCGTCTGGGCTTTCTCATGGCCGTGCACGGCTGCTACAGGGGGTCTCCGGGGCTTCCTCGACGCCCGCAGCGTCCACGCCACCGGCTAGGTAGATGGGGCAGGGGGGTAGACTGGCGGTGGACGGCGAGGCGAGGTAGATGGCGAGGAGAGGAAGGGGAGAAAAGGGCAAAGCCCTGAGCAGATCTGGGGAGAGCAGAGGGGGGTGCTGGGGTGTAGATAAGAACGGGGCAGGTGGGGCTTGCGTGGGGGAGGGGAAGGTGGCCTCGGTGCCACCTTTTCTCTCCTCACGTGCATGGCATGGGGCCAGGGGGTGGCGCGGCAGGGCTGGGAAGGGGAGAGGGAGGCTGGCAGGTGGACCTGAGGGGGAGCTCGTGGCCAGGCAGGTAGGAGGGGCCCTAGGGCAGGGAGAGAAAAGAGGGGGGGAAGAGGTGAGAGGGAGAGTGGCCGGCTCGGGCTAGGGTTTGGGGTGGACGGTAGTAGGTGGGGCCAGGGTGGCCAGGTGGGTCCAGCAGGTAGAGAGAGGGGGTAAGAGAGGGGTGGTGAGCTAGGGCATGGTAAACATGTGGCCATGCTAGGTTAGCTAGAGAGGGGAGAAAGAGAGAAACACACTTAGGGTTTGGTTTAGATTAGGTGGGTTTTAGGGTGTAGGTTAGAGAGGGTATGGGGTGGCTTAGGGTTTAGGTTTAAGAGAGGGGTAGGATAGATGGAGTGGTACTTGTCAAGATCAAACTTGCTCTAGTCAAGCTCAAACAAGAACAAGACAAGAAAAAGAGAGGGAGAGAGATGAGGTGCTAGGGTTTTAAGCATGATCAACATGGCCAAAACCAAAAGAAAAGATAGGGCTAGAGATGATCCATCCCAAACCAAATAAAACCAAAGACAAGCACAAGATGGTACTTGCATGGCCCATGCAGAATATTTAATGCCCTGCTGATACTTGTGAAGACAATGTCATTTCATGGCATTATTATTTTGCATCTCCAAAATTGGAATAAAGACCAAGCAAAAGATTATGATGGAATCCAACCAACCAACATGAGCTAGAGGTAAGCTCAAATAAAATGCCAAGCTCATATTAATTGGATGGTGGAATTATAAGGTGGTGAAAGAAAGGTGGTGGAGTTTAAAAGAGATATGCCCCCAACTCAACTTGGGCATTTAACAATATATCAAGAACCAAATACAATATCAAGAGGCAACTACAATTAATAATGCACATGAGATAAGAACCAAACAAGAAGGGGTTTCTATATGATGCCCAAATGCAAGGTGACATGATGACATGAGCATGATATGATGATGATGCAATAATTATATGTTGGAAGTGGCCCTTTTATTACTAGAACAAGTAGCATTACAGGTGTTAGACAACTGGGATGCTACAAGTACTGACCGCTCTCTCTTTTTCCCTTGCCCTTTGTCGGCACCCCTTTTTGTTCAAGCAGGTTTTGAGATCGACGTCGTTAGCAGGGTTACCTTCCTTCCTTGGCACAGGCGGGGTTATGGACGCCATTGGTTATTCTTCAGGGCTCTTAGCCCCATTTGCATCTTGTCCGTAGTCGGACGCTGTATCATTTTAAAGGTGATTTGGATCTTTGTATATTGTATCTGTATTCTTGACTCATTGAGTCGCTGTTGTATATATATATCTGTTCTGTGGGTCCCATCGAGGACTGTTGTGTAATGTTATTACTTCGTTTTCCACTCGCACGAAAGTGCCTGGTGGGCACCTTTGAATCGTTTCTATGCGGGTTTGGCGGGAATCGCTGAAACTTGCATAGGTCCGATTCTGAGGGTGTTACAGGCATCCAGTCCCGCTGTTGATCATTGGTCAGAGAGGAGTCTTGACCATGTCTAGAGTATTCTTAAACAATTGGATAGCACGCTTAAGGGCTTGACGAAGCTTGAAGATCATTAATGACTAGTTCGGAATCATTAAAGAAATGAGAAGAGAGAGACCAGAAAATTTCTAGGAAATCCGAAGGTGTTCGGAGAAAGGATAAAGGAAAAAAGGGACCGAAAAGGGTTTTCGAATAAATGATGATTTAAAATATTTATTATATGTAAATTATATATTAATATATTATAAATAAATATTTAAATAAAGATTTATAAAGACATATTATTTGTTAGGCAAAATCCTGGAGGGATTTTATCTAAAAAGAAACAGATGAAAAGGCAAAAGGGAAGGTTGTTTTTGAAATAGCCCACGTGGGCGTCGGATAGTCCGCGCCGCACGAGGGCGGCCGATTTTGTGCACCATCAGGCCGATCCGCTGCAGTCGTGGCCCACCCGGGGCCACACCGCTTGCCGCCATGTGGCATGCAGCCGCCCACCCGGTTGCCGCTGGCGCCACCGCCACGGCGCCTCATGAGGCCGGCGACACCCACCTGGCCTCCTCTCCTGCCAGCCTTGGCTTGCCCTTCTTGCTGGTCGTGGCGACCCACCGGCTGGCAACCAGATTTTGCCCCTTTTCCTTGTTATTTTAGTCCCACATAGGAACCCTAAGGTGGAGGGAACCCCTCTCTCCGCCTATATAAAGAGGTGCCCATAGGAGGATTAAAAGCACACCAATTTCCATCTAGAAATAAATAAGGCTTGTGTTGCCACTCTCTCTCTCTCTTGCGACCGTGGCCTCCTTGTCAGGGTTGTGTGATGGCGCCCACCACTGTTGTGGGACGCTTCGTTGGAAACCCCAAGAGCAAGGTGTGATAAGCACAACAGCAAGTTTTCTCTCAGTAAGAAACCGAGGTTATCGAACCAGTAGGAGGAAGGAAACGTCTCAAAGGTGTTGCAAGCAACGTGGAAACCTGCACAACACAAACTCAAGACTTTACCCCAAAGAAACAGTGAGGTTGTCAAGCTCACCGATTTACTGTAACAAAGGATTAAACGTATGGTGTGGAAGATGATGTTTTGTAGCAAGTAAACAGGTAACAGTGGAAGATGCATGGTAAAGATTGGACCGGGGTCCATAGTTCACTACAGGTGCTCTCCTTAGATAAACAACATGGCATGAAGGGTAAACAAATTACAGCAGGGCAATTGACAGGAACTGAGCAAGGCATAACAATGCAATACTAGACAAAAAGATCCTATGAGATTCGATTGGGCAATACAACAATATACATAGACCGCCATCCAACTGCATCTATGACTAGAAGTCCACATTCATGTTATCATCCGAACCCCCTCCAGTATTAAGTTGCAAGCAACAGACAACTGCTTTAAGCAAAGTGTGTAAGGTAAACAATCCACGTTTTCCATGAACAAGAGACCGTTTTTTTCTCCCTAGTGGTAACAGCACATCTACAACCGAAGAGATTTCTGTCACTTCCTTTGGAAACTAGAGGCATGAACCCACTATAGAGCATAAATAGCCCCTCTTGGAGTCACTAGCAACTACTTGGCCAAGATAGCTACTAACAATGGAGAGCATGCAAGATCACAAACAACACAGACATGATAGAATCAAATAGACAAAACCATTAATCAATCTGACATAGTAATCTCAATATCCATCGGATCCCCACAAACACAACATGCATGATTACAAATAGATTAAATCTTGATCATGAACGGAGATCACAAGATCTATACATGAAAACACAAGGAGGAGATACAACCATCTAGCTACTACATGGACCCGTAGTCCAAGGTGGAACTACTCACGCTTCATACCGGAGAAGAAGGCCTTCGGGATGATCTCCCCTCTAGCAGGGTGCCGAGAAGAACTTCAGATCCCCCCGATCTAGGGATGATGGTGGCGGCGGCTATAGAAGGTTCTGTGGAGTTTTGATCAGGTGCCTAGGGTTTCTGTATCGGGGGCTTCTTATAGGCGAAGGGGCGAGCCAGGAGGGCCACCAGGGGGCCACACCCTACCAGGCGCGGGGTGGGCCCACCCACGCCTAGGGGGGTCTGGCCACCCTGTGGCGCCCCTCCGTCTCGTCTTCTGGCTTTGTGTCGCCCACTGTAAAATATTGACTTTGGCTTTTGTCCCGTCCAATTCCGAGAATATTGATTTTCTGCCTTTCTGGAACCAAAAACAAAAAAAAACAGGCAGCTGGCACTATGGCAACTTGTTAATAGGTTAGTTCCAGAAAAGATATAAAAACACCTCAAAGTGTAGACAAAGCAAAGTAAATACTAAACAAGCATGGAGCATCAAAAATTATAGATACGTTTGCGACGTATCAAGCATCCCCAAGCTTAACTCCTGCTCGTCCTCGAGTAGGTAAGTGATAAAAGAATAATTTTTGAGGTGACATGCACCGTCAAAACCAAGATCAAACCATTTGCAAGCATTGAAAGCTGGGATCAAAGAACTCTAAACATGTGCATGAAAGATGGAGTTCTAACAATAGGACATAGTAACTATACATGCAACATGAAAGGCTACAAACAAAAATCATGAATAACATGCATTGAAAAACGTTTGTTTGTTTCACATACAGAAAACATGGCATAGTGGCATTCAACTTGTCCCTCATAGAGTAGCAAATAGATGCATAGGACACCTTCAAAGTTCATAAGAGTGACTAGATACAAGTAGCACAAGAACAAGCAATATCATAATATGCATCAAACAATAAGTTTTGGGACACTGCACATAGAACTAAGAATGACAACTATGCTCTCTCAATGGTGCCTAAAGGTAGAAGGCGGAGACTCAAATAATGGTGGAAGAAAGGCTCTTCATAAAGGGAAGCAGGGATTTCAAGTTTCAAAAAGAGCTTCCAAAAATTAAGGTATTTGTTAGCTTTCAGCCCTCATTGCCCCTATCATAAGCATCTTGAAGTGATTAAGGTTAAAGTGAACAAACTATGGAGTATATGCTTGACAAAGTATAAGTTGGCAATCTCATGTCCCTTGAATACGAGGGTCGCACCTCATGCTACTCAACTTTGGTCACCTGTAAGTTCTTATCATAGTAAGTACATGCGTATCATAGAGAACCGCTAACGGGTTACCCCTTGCACATGGTACAGGAGCTACCCCATAACCAAAATGACAAGGCAAGCAGACAATGAGCATCTCAGCGATCGTTTTATTTACTATGTGCATAGCTTTTTATTGAGGATGCTTCACAGAATGCTCATTATGGTGATGCTGCAAGTTTCCACCATGATTAGGCATGGCTTAGGCTAGCGGCCTAGGCGTTTCTCTAACACAAAATACATAACTCCATGGACTTAAAAGCTCCCTCTTTATTTCACACCGGTGACATCCATAGAAAAAAGAGCATGATATCAACTGTGTACAAACTACAAGTGCAATGTTAAAAACGTTCCCCGTGACAGCACAGTTTTGGTAATTCCAACGTATAAGTGCAAGAATATACAAAATAGATGACACAATGGTTCAAGTTTATTAGGGGCAAAGAATATAAAGTGTGCCATCAAGTTTGTGAGGGCTTTAATCACTAAGTTTTCACATAACAAAATACTTTTTTTAATTGGAAGATAGCTGAAAACAAGAATATACTTGGAATGATGTAACACACCATGCATAGGAGTTTATAGTGGACACTTTGGAATAACTTGGTTTCTTGGGAGTTGGAAGCATGAGTATAGCTTACTCATATAAGTGGAGGCTAGCAAAATACTGGGAGCAACCAACTAAGAGAGCAATAATGGCCATAATCATGGAGAGCAACAAAACAGTACTAATCAAAGCATAGAGTGGTACTATAAGTCAAGGACTAAATGATCATAGAGGCCATGGTGACTTGTTCATAGTAATAACATGGTGTGAGCATGTGCCAAGTCAACCCAAACAAAGCATCAAAGGAGAATACCACTATACTATGCTTTTGTATGCTAAAACAACACACGAATCTTTCAAGGCACACTAACCAATCCCAATTTTTTGGAGCAAGACATGCTACAGCAATAATCACTAAGCATAAGGTCAAAACAACACCTAGCATGTCATGCTAAAGTCTAAGTCACAGTCAATAAAATCTCCCCTTGCACTTATCAAGCAAGAACTTCCTACTCCTTTCCAACACCAAGCAACTTATTTGAAACAACACAGCAAGAACGGGGGTACAAACTGACGAGGTTTCGACTCGTCAATGCCCATTGTTATGAGCTTGGGTTTTGGAGAAGATGGGGGTGCTGGAGATCGTGGAACGGTTAACAGACAAGCAACCAGGGACACGAGATTTACCCTGGTTCAGGCCCCTGGAGGGAAAATCCTACTCCTGCTTGTCTGCTCTTGATTATGGCGGAACCAAAAGTTACAAGGGTGCGCAGATGCAATCTGGCATGGAGGTGTGTATGCGGTGGTATGAGAGAGAGCCTCCTCATCATACCCTCCTAGCCTTTATATAGAGGTAGGCAGGTCCCGGGCACAGATCGAGTCGGTTACATGTTTTAGGGTTTGCCCCTTTGAATATTCTATATGTTCTAGTCTTGCTCTCTAAGGATCCTAAGACGTCATGGGCTTGGGCCACCCGAAAATCTTCATGGGCCGCGTATATTCTCATGGGCCTTCCTTGGGCTGGACCAGGTATGCTAAAGTCGTGTACCCGTAGGGTATAACCATGTTAGTGCCCCCCAAGTGTTCAGTCGAATCGTAGATTCGACTGAGGACTCTTCATTCTTTCAGGTGCAGTTGTCTCTGTTTACTAGAGAATGATTCTAGTGTGTAGGGATTGTTGATCCGTGTGTCTGACTCTCCCGACGGATCAGGGTCAGTTAACTGTCTTAAGACAAAACAACACGATCTTCTTCAGATTCGAGTCCCTCGACTCGAACCCGGAACAGATGTTGGCGTAATTCGACTCGGGCTGTTGAGGACTTACAAGAGTAGAATACCAGTAATTTACAAATGATGTACCCAACGCGTCCGTCGGGATTTTCATCGCGCCTGTTGGCATGGATTTTTACTAGCAGAGCGCAGTCGTGTGCGTTACCAGGCCATCAGATGGTATCTGTAGGTCTTATCTTTGCGTTGCAGACACAACATCCGAAAATTTATCACCACGGAGGTGTTTCAGGTGGCCAAGGAGGATGTTTCTCACTTAACGTTAATTGGGGCAAAGTTGCCGAAAAGTTTTTGCATTCTGATCCGAAGGATCGCAGTCGAAGAATTCATAGGGTGCGCGACTAGCGCTCCCTATGGGAGTAGCCCCCGAGTGTCTGTTCGAGTCGTAGACTCGAGCAGAGACTTTTAATCCAGCCATTGTTGGCTTTAGGTCCGTAGGGCACAATTTTTTGGATGCTTGAATCAATCCCCCTATGGGAGTAGCCCCCGAGTCCGTAGTGGAGTCGTAGACTCGACGTAGGACTCGAAAAATAGTTCATTGGTGTAGTACCTCAGTTATGCTTCGGGTGCGCGGCCAGCGCTCCTGATAGGAGTAGCCCCCGAGTAGTCACTCGAATAGTAGATTCAAGTGAGTACTTTAGCTGTTTAGCCGAAGATTTGTAACTGTTGCCAGTATGGCTTTGATGACATCATTGCTGGCGATTAGTGACCTCAATCGTCTGCGGCGCCAGAGGTGACGTGACTGGATGAACCTGGGTCCCACTTTCTGACTTGGAGTTGACTGGTCACACGCGATGTGGCGAGAATTACGGCGTCTCCTCGATTTCCGTGCATAGTGGACGGCGTGCGAACGACGGTTCGCTGCGAAGATGACACGTGGATGGTTGGATTTGATGTTGGCGCTAGGGCTTCCAGATGAACGGTCCCTATTCATCGTCTTCGTCTTTATAACTGTGGGGAAAAATTTGTGGTTTGTTTTCATCGCAGCTATTTGCTTTCCACTGCTTCCACTTTCTCGAGCTTTTCCCGTCGCGCGCTGGACGTTCTTCGATCATTTCCTTCCTCCTTTCTGCGCTCGCACCGCCACCGTCGCCGTACTGCAATGGGGAAGTCAAAGAAGGCCTCCACCGTGGCGGGCACCATCGCTGCTGCCGGCGGCGAGAAAGGCACCGCCGCCACTCGCGTCACCGATGGTGGCTGGCGACGGACGGAGACGCGCGAGGGCGACCTGAGCAGGCTTCGTGAGCGGCGTTTAATCCCGCAGGACAAGGAGGCCATCAAGATCCCTGGCGACGAGGTAATTACCCGTCCACCCACAGGATTTCCGGTCATGTTTGTTGCCTTTGTTCTTCGGGACCTCTCGCTCCCAGTCCACAATTTTCTCTATGGACTGCTTTTTGCTATGGCATCCAACTCCACCATATCTCTCCAAATTCTCTTCTCCATATCGCCTGCTTTATCACTTTTTGCGAGTGTTGGATCGGTATCAAACCGCACTTTGGCCTCTTCCGGAAACTCTATTCCATGAAGAGGCAATCCGGCTCCGACAGAGTTTATCCGATCGGCGGCTGCATCATTTCCCTTGGATCCAATTTTCTCTTCTTCTCTTTTTCTATGTCTAAGTCTATCCAATACTGGCGGAAAAGGTGGTTTTATATCCGCGATTCCACAGTGGATGGGCAAGACTTTGGCCTTGCCCCTTTCGACTCCACCCAGAAAATCCAGCCGAAGAGGTCCTGGAAGAACCACATCTCGGAGGGTGAGGTGGAGGAGATAGAGGAGCTCTACCGTCGGGTGGAGGACCTCCATGTGATTCCGGAGAAGGAGGTGAATGGTGTGGATATCATCCACACCTTCCTAAAACGTCGGGTGCAGCCGCTCCAGGCTAGGGCGCACCCCATGTTCCTTTATTCTGGTCGCCACGACCCGACGAGAGTTGTGGCTGAGGAGCTCTCCAAGGGGGACCTCGACAGAGTCCTTCAGCCGCTGCTGAAGTTCAAAGCTAACGAGGACCTTCCGGGGAAGTCACGGACCCCTCCGTTCAGTGCCTCTCGACCGGTTCCGCAGGTGTAGATCTAGGACGTGCGCGTAGCGCTTTTTCCGAATGCGTTTTCTTGTACTTCCTTGTTCTGAAGGTTTGTTTTCTTTGTGTAGGAGTTCAAGGTACCTGGCATGGTACCTCCACTACCCGAACGGTTTCCGGATGCGCCGGACAATGAGGTAGTGGACTCCATGTCTGAGCATCCCTCGGTGTAGTCACCGGTGGAGGAAGCCCCCGAGTCGAGCGAGGAGCAGACCCGAAAGAGGGCACGGAGCTCGAGCGAATCGTCGGATGCCTCGACTCCACCGACGCCTAGGGACCCGCCATGCCTTGTCCTTCACAGTGGAGGTGATGGTGCCTCTTCCTCTCCCATCCCGGTCGTTCCTGTGCGGGCTGTAGTGCCGCAGCCGCCGGCAAAGAGGAAGAAGGAAGAGAATAAAGGCAAGAGGTACCTGCATGTTTTTAACTTTAGTGACATGGACTCGTAAGTACCTTCGAATGCCTTTTGTTACTTTTCCCTGTATTCTTGTCTTCTTGTCTTTGATTGGTGCTATCCTTTGCAGCCACTCCTCCGAGGGCTGTTTTAGCTATGCCACTCAGGAGTTAGTAGGGGAGTCGAAGATGACGCCTCCTCCCTCTCAAACGGTGGCCACCTCTGGGGACGCTGCTCTGAACCCTTCTCCGCAGGAGGCTCGGGTGATCGTCTCCCAGAAGACTACAACCGGACCTTCGGAGTCTCCGTCTGATCATGTAAGTGTTTCTCTTCTTGCCACAGGAGGGAAGCCCCCGAGCCACATTTTTGTATGATCTGCTGATCTTTACTTCTGTTTTGTGCGTGTCTCGGGGGGAGCCCCCGAGCGTTTTTTGTGTGTTTGATTTCTTTTTGCTCGTTTCTTGGGCGCAGCCCCCGAGCGTTTTTTGTGTGTTTGATTTCTTTTTGCTCGTTTCTTGGGCGCATCCCCCGAGCCCTTTTCCTGACAAGTTGCTTATTCTTGCAGCCTTTTGTGCAAGGTGCCAACCAGCTGATGAAGCAGCACCTGGCATTGGAGGCCAGCCTGCGGCGGCTTCAAGGTACATCTTTAACTAGATCATCTACTTATTCGCCTGCTTGTTAGCTTGTGAAGCTCATGCATGTTCTTGTTTCTTTTTGCAGATGAAAATAACACTGCCCTACTGAAAGAACATGTTGGGCCCCCATGTGTGGTTTTGGTAATTAATGACAATCTTTATGGACTAATGTGTGTATTAAGTTATACTTGTAGGATTTGTCCATTGGCATCGCTTGGAGCATGTGTTGGCTTCAAGGTCGATGAAATGCAAAGAAGATATGTTGGGCAAGCTCAATATGCGAGGTCGATGATGAGGAATTAAGGAGGGCGTTCCATCTTGACAAGGGCAAGATCGTGTACATCAAGCTCAAGTAGAATGCTCAAGGCAAAGGTATAATCTTGATAGGTTTTCTCTTTTGCCGGTCTCACGTCGTGTGTGTGAGACCGGGTTTAGGATAGATAACCGTACTATCAAGAGAGGCTCTCATATGAGTAATTCGGTCACATCGTTCGGAGAGAGCTCAAACCTTTGCATACTTGCATCATCATATTTGGTTGTTATTTGGTCTTATCCATGTGATGATATAGATCTTGTGGTAATCTCCATAACAAGCTCTTGTTCATCTAAATCGGATCTCCCATTTGTATCTTGTTGCGATTTTGATTTATGCGGCTTTTCGGTTTCTCACCAAGTGAGGTATATCACATTATTCTACTTGATACTTTCTCACTTGGTGATAATAAATATTTTCACTTTTTATTGGGAAGCCCTTGTCGCCCTCTATCCAACGCAATTTGAATCGGGTCAATCGGAGCTTTGAGTCAAAAGTTATTGTCGTTTGAATATTTGCCTGTTAGGCTGTTTTCTGTGCCAAGCGGTAGTACCGCCCGGACGGGCCGGTACTACCGCCCGGGCCTAAAAAGGATCCGATTTATTTCTGCCTCGCTAGGTACCCAGATCCGGTACTACCGCCCGGGCCTAAAAACGGTCTGATTTCTTTCTGCCTCGCTAGGTACCCAGATCCGGTAGTACCGACTAGTGGGCCGGTAGTACCGGTTGGCCCAGAAACTTTTCCCCGGATTCGTTTTCCTGGTATGTTTTCAGATCCAGATCCAGATCCAGCCCCGTTATTCTATGCGTTGACCTGCCCCGCGCGCGCTCGAGCGTGCTGCTGCGCTGCTAAGCTGCTGCCGCTGCAGCTGCCGCTGGCCCGTGTGGGCCCCGCCGCTTGCCTCGCTTGCGCGCGCGAGCTGCTGCTTTGCATGCGCTGGTGCGGCCGCGCTGTGCCATGCGCTGCTTGCGCGTTGACTGATGTTTGCTGCTCTGCCCCCTGTGGCCCCCGCATGCTGTTGCGCGCCAGCGCGCGCGCGTCTGCCGAGCCGCTGCTGCATGCAAGCTGCTGCGCCGCTTGCTGCTACCGCTAGCCGGGCCCGCCCCTGCTGCTGCCGCAGAGCTGCTGCTGCTCTCATGCGCGCGCGCCTGCCCCACTCTGCCCTTTGTGCTGCTGCTTCTTTTTTCCTGGCATTCGCTGGTTTGGTCCGGTACTACTGGACCGTCCAGAAAAATCACCCCAACGGTCAGATTTTGACCGTGTCTTTAAATAGCTTTGCCCCACTTTTATTTAGGGTTACTTCTTCCTGCTTTTCTTGCCTAAGCTTTGCCCCCATTTGCTCTACTCTTTAAGCTTGATTTCTACACATCCTTCCATTGATTCTTGCAAATATTTGAGGGGTTGTTGGAGGAGATCTAGCCCCACGTTTTGACCTAACCGATTCATCTCTTTGTGAGTGCATCTTTGGGGATCTAGATTTTGGGGAATTTTGTGTCTCTCTTGATTTCTCCTCTCTTGTTCCCCCAATAGCTTTGGTAGCTTTGTTGGAACTTGAGAGTGAGGGATTTGAGCATCTTTGTGGTGTTTTTGCCATTTGCATTTGGTGCAGCGGTTTGAGTTCTCCTCGGAGGATTTGGTTTGAATTGCTCATTAGAGCTTGTCCCTCTTGGGTTCTTGGAACCCTAGACGGTTTTGTGGCCTTGGTGGCATTTATTGAGGCCTTTTGTGGCGTTTGTTGGGAGCCTCCAATTTAGTTGTGGAGTTGTGCCCCAACCTTGTGAGAGGTTTCGGTTGCCACCGACAAGTGCACCGATAGTGGAAGCGTGGATCGATCCCATTGGGGTGAGATTCACCGGAGAATAAGGGAGGCCTTTTGTGGCGTTGGTGGTTTGATACCACCCCCTCTCCAAACGAGACGTACTCCATGTTGGGAGGAACTCGGTAAAATATCGGTGTCCCCGCGTGCCTCGTTTATCTCTATACCCGAGCTATTTACTTATGCACTTTACATTGTGATAGCCTTCGTGCTTGAAGTAATATATATCTTGCTATCACTTTGTTGCTTGTATTTCTTAGCATAAGTTGTTGGTGCACATAGGTAAACCTTAGTTGTTTCTAGGTTGTGCTCTACAAAGTAAACACTAGTTTTATTCCGCCTTTGTTGAGCCACTCTAGGTAAAGTTTTAATCGCCTATTCACCCCCCCCCTCCAGGCGACATTTGTATACTTTCAATTGGTATTAGAGCCCGGTCTCTCATTTTAGGCTTCACCGCCTTGAGAGTAAAGATGTCGGCTAGGGGATTAGTGCACAAGGACACGCTCACATTCGATGGCACAAATTATGATGTTTGGAAAATTCGCATGCTTAATTTATTTCGGGAAATTCACCCAATTATCGAGGTCTATCTATATGTGGGTTTCTCTTCTCCTATGGATACACAAAATGAATCTTTAGAGGAGAAGTTGAACTCTCATATAGATTCTCTAGCTACTAAAATTCTCTTGCATGTTGTGAGCAATGTAGTTCTTTCATCTATCATGCCTTATTCAAGCGCTCGTGAGATATGGACCAAGCTTCAAGATAAATATAGCAAGTCCAACATTATTGAGGATGATTGTGTTGCTTCCACTTCCGGTCGAGATGAGTTCTCATCGTCTACCACTTCACCAACATGTGATTTTTCACAAGGTAATGATATGGTGAGTGGTGATAGAAATTGCAATATGGATAGTGTGTTCACTATTTGTAATCCCTCATATCTATCTAGTTGCAATGATCTATCTTTGGACCTTAACACTTCTAGCACTCAAAATTCCTCACATGCTTGTGTTAATAGTCCTTGCATATCATGTAGAAATGACTTGAACAAATCTCATGATGATATGCTCATGTTGTCTTGTTGCCATGATAAAAATGCTTCTATTTCCTCTAGTGCTTGTGTTGCTAACCATGTAGAGGAAAATGAAGATTCTATGGGCCAAGACAAGGTCTTGAAGAGAGCTACAAGTGCAATCTCATCATCACCTTCCTCCGGTTCTCACATGTGCCTTATGGCTAAGGGAACAAAGGTAACCTCTTTGAATCCCATTGTATCTCATGATGATAATGATGAGGTTGAGAATGATAATGATGATTATATAGGTAAGTATGATATTACCTCTATCAAGAAAATGGGAGAGGTTGTCTATAGTGCTCTCTACAAAAATAAACTTGCTTCCTTCAACCTTCTTGAAATCTTGAATTATGCTATAGAAGGCAATGATCTTATTGAGGAGCAAGAAAACATAATTGATGAAAAGTTTGCACTTGAGCATGAATATGCTAATGAACTTGCTCAAGTAAAGGACTCCCTTGAACAAGAACAAACCACCAAAGAATCTCTTGAGGAGACTTTTACTCTAGAATTTTCTAGAGTAAAGGAATACCATGATAGAGAACTTGCGGAGGCTAACTCCTTCAAGATTAAAAATGTTGAACTTGAAGTTGCTTATGCTAAACTTGTTGAGGATTTTGAGCACCTCAAAAATGGCTCTAGGGTCATAAAGGGTGAGCTCATCAAACTCACCGAGTCACATGAGCAACTTAAAGCCTCATATTCAAAAGAGCTTGACAAGTTGCCCTCACCTCTTGCTAATAGTAATGATGCTTGTGCTACTAACTCTATTTCTTGTGAAGCATCTATTTTGGAGGAGAATGTTGAGCTAAAGGCTCAACTTGCGTTGCTAACTAGCAACTATGGGAAATTAGAAGAAAGTCATGTTAAGCTCTCAAGCTCGCATGAGGATCTTCTAGTATCCCATGGTAGGCTAAAGTTAGCTCATGAGGCCATTATGTCAAAGGTAACATCTAGTGGGCCTCATGTGGACATTAGCACTATATCTACTCCAAATGTTATATTGCCATGTGCTAGTCCTTGTAATTCATCCTCTCACAACCATGCTATATCTCATGATGAATTACACTCCATGCCTTGTTGCTCTAACAATGTAGCATCTACTTCCTCTAGTACTTGTGTTGAAACTAACCATGTAGAGGAAATCAAAGAGCTCAAGGCTCAAGTCACTTCTTTGAAGAATGACTTGAAAAAGGGTCATCAAGGGAAGGCCGCACTCAACAAAATATTGAGTGTGCAAAAATCCCCCAATGACAAGAGTGGGCTTGGATTCAACTCCAATGTCAAGAACAAGTCCACTATCAAGTTGAAGCACAAGGACAAGAAGAAGAATGGCCAAGATCAAGTCAAGAATCCGGCCAACATTGTTTTCTTCAAGTGCAAGGAAGAAGGGCATCATGTCAAACATTGCCCATTAAACAAGAAGTCCCTTGGCAAGAAGCAACAAGGGAAGTGGCCTCAAGCTCCACATATTGTTAGAGATGGGCCTCCTCCCAAGGAGACTCAAGCTCTTCCTCAAGTTGTTTCTTCATCCAAGAAGAAAGATGACAAGAGTAGAACTTGCTACATATGCCGCGAGAAGGGGAATATTTCTTCCTCATGCACTATCGGTATCTCCTCATCCAACCCTATCATTATTGATGATGCTTATTATCTTTGTAAGGATGATGTTGGCAATGTGTTTGCCAAATTTGTTGGTGCCCAATATGGTGTCAAGAAAAGATCCATTTGGGTTGCCAATCCTATTGTGACTAACCTCTTAGGACCCAACTTGGTTGGGGACCAACAAACCAAAATTGATCAATAAGTATGTTTTGGAGGGCATTGGAGACTTGGCTACATTATGAAGAATTGAGGGATCTTCATCAATTATTATTGTCAAGCCAAGCCATTTAGATTATCATGATTTTATTATATTTCCAATGTTCCTCCTTGCGGTAACATATGCTTAACTCATTACATTGAAAGTTACTCGCCCCTTGTACATGTGTTGGTTTTGTATCTTCCATGTTTTTGTACATGTTGTGCTTTCCACTTAATTATCTTGAGATATCAATCATATTTGTGTATGATTAAGTGGCACAACATGTATGTATGTTTCTTGTGCTTGAGCCTTACTTGTTTATATTTGGTATCTTTTTGGCTCTTGTGAGAGATTAATGGACTATCCCATTTTGGGGGAGTGTTATGCTTAGGCATTCCACAATCCTAAAAATGTGTGTACATGAGGATTACCACCTAGTATTTATATTGGATTATTGTCTAGTCTCTATGTGGTATAATTCTCATGAGAAATTTAATTTTATAATGTCCACTAATTATCTCTATTTGTATCCATTTCCCTCGTGTTGGTTTTATGGTAGTATCACATTATGGGGGAGTCATATGCTTAGTGCATATTACAATCCTAGAAATTGTTAATATTCGAGGTTGTGTCACTTAGAATTGATATTGATAATTATCTAGCACCTATGTGACACATTTGCTCATACAAGTTCCATTTTGATTGAATGGCTTTATTGATCTTATGTTGGATCTTGTATATGATAATGGTTCTTGGTATGTGTTTCCTCATATTTAGATATCTATATCATCATGGAAACCATTTGCTTCAAGTTACTCTAATCACTAGTGATTGTGTGACTATTGGAAGCTACCAAGAATCTTGTTCGAAGTATCATGCTCAATTCTTATATTTAGTTATATGCTTCTTGTTGTGACTATGATCTTGGATATATATGCAAGCTACCTTGGGAAAATTATTCCCAATATTTCTTGTCCTTGGACAATGAGTAATTTATGGTAGAATTTGTTGATCATATTCACTTTGGACTTTGCTTAATATTGTCCTATCTTTGGCCAAGTAAATGTTTTATGTTGTCTCCCAAGCTTCCTTGCTTCTTTTGGATCTTCTTATTTTATTGATATCCTCTTGTGTTAGTTAATGTAGGTAGTAGTGATGATCCCATTTGTGTGCATTTTGCATTCTAAAGGAAAATCCTACATAATGCACTATCCATGGGGGAGCTCTCCTATATTATTTATAACATTCATATTTATGCTTCTTTGTTTGATCCATATCGGGTTTTATGTGCTTGGAAGTTTAATCTTTTCGTTTTGGTACTTTGTGCCATCATGAGAAGTGTGGGGAGTTTGGTTTCTTATTGGAACCTTGCTCTTTTTGGGAGTTGGTTTTGTCTCATTCCTTGTTTCATGATTTGACCATTTTAGAATGAGATAAATACTTGAGCATTTTTATTTACATCTATTTTTGCTCTTTTGGCCTTAGCCTAGTTCATTTGTTGAACTTGTGATCGTTCATGTGTTGAATTGGTTTTTTGATACAATTTGGACACCGCTTGTCTTGTCACACTCTTGTGTGTGCCATCTCGGTTTACTTGGTGTTTTTGCTCAAATTGTATCTCCTTTTTGGTTCTTGAAAGCCTTATGCATGCATATTTACTATATTTTTATATTAAGGCATGTTTGCTTTCTTTGATCCAATATATAGGGGAAACTCCACCAATTCCCATCGGCTAAGTTGTGCATGAAATTCAATTTCATATCAATGTGCACATAATTATGTGGAGTCTCTCCTATGTATTGTAGTTTCTCTAACTACTTTGGACCCAAGAAGTTTTGGGACCATTTTGTACTTAAATGTGTTTTAGGTACATTGGAGATATATTGGACGCTTGTCTCTCAATTTTGAAGAAGTGGTGCTTAGAAGAAAACTTGAGGCAAGCTATAGGATGATCAACGAATTCATATACTCTACATCGTACCAATTATATCTCGGTAACAAGTATCTCTTTCTCATGCTCATATATCTTGATTCCAACCGTTAGTCGGATGCCTTCTAGCATGAATTCATGTATTTGTAATTGTTGTAATTCTAGCCATGGTTTTAACAGAACTCTCTATTGTAAATGTGTATAAGTTGAGATGAGTACATATAGTTGGGACTATACAAAATCATGCATATGATCCTCCAATCCCAAATATGTCAATCTAGCAATTTTATTGCCTATCATTTCATCAACTTCTCTCATGTGCAATAGTGAGATTTTTGCTAGTCTATTCTATCTTATGATACTTGTTGCCTTTCTCCATATATTCCAACTTTCTCCCTTTTCCCTTGGTGATAGCTGTAATATAGTGTGTTGGTGTTTGAAGTTCATTAATGTACAATAAGATAGATTTGATCCTTTGGCCATGCTCTGAAGCAAAAATCTTATTGGTATATATTATGACTTCATTTTTGCTTTTCATATGCCTTCTTGTATATCTTCTTTATGTGTGCATATTTATTTGTTGGCATATGTCTCTGTGATGTTTTCCACTTATAGACATATACACATATGAGAAGATAATTTTAATTGATTTTTAATCCTTGGATGCCACCTTTTATTTCTTTTTATTCTTTGGTGGCTTCCAAATTTATTTGCCTATGAGTGATTGTTCCTCTTGTCTACATCTTCGAACACTCATATTTGTTCTCTCATGCCGTGTATTGTTAAATGAATTTGGATGAGTGAGGATTCCATGACTATGCACTTTGTTCCCCAATGCAATTATCATAAGTTTGGTGCATGCTCTTTGGGGAGCTCATCTAATTCATTTAATAATACTCATTTGCATTCTTTCACATTTGTTGTGTTTTAAATGCTTATGGGGAGCAAGGATTCCATATTTGTGCATTATGTATTCCAATACATTTATTTTGAATTGTGCACAAATCTTGGGGAGCTTCTCTATTTGTTATTTAAAACACTCTTTTGCTCATATCATAATATCTTGTTGTTTCCATTTGGACTCATTTGTTGTTTTCAAATTGGTTTGTCGGTCCTTGTAGTTGCTTGCATCATTTGACTTTATTTTTGCAATCTTAGGGTCCTCGATATAGTTCTACTCCCTCCCAAGTATTCATCATTGGATATGTGCGAAGGCACACCTTTGGAGGAATTATTACTATATTTGCCTTCTAGAACTTGTCATCCATTTCGGCAATCGATGCCAATGGGGGAGAAGTTTTAGAGGGTTTAAGGGAAGTTGGTTTATGCATTGAGTTTGTTCTTGTGCATTTGCTTCTCATGCTCTTGCATCTTTGTTGTTGCTTAGCATGTGGTATATATAGAGGAAACTCCACCAATGATAATGATTGGCAATATATGCAATGAAATTCAAGTTCATCACACATGCATAGATTGTGGGGGAGTTTGCTCTATATATGATGGTGGTACCAATATCACATACTTTTGTAGTATTTTATATTGGTATTACCATTTTATTCATTAAAATTCCTTATATAAACCCTCTTAAAGGGATTGTCATCAATTACCAAAATGGGGAAGATTGAAAGAACATGTTGGGCCCCCATGTGTGGTTTTGGTAATTAATGACAATCTTTATGGACTAATGTGTGTATTAAGTTATACTTGTAGGATTTGTCCATTGGCATCTCTTGGAGCATGTGTTGGCTTCAAGGTCGATGAAATGCAAAGAAGATATGTTGGGAAAGCTCAATATGTGAGGTCGATGATGAGGAATTAAGGAGGGCGTTCCATCTTGAGAAGGGCAAGATCGTGTACATCAAGCTCAAGTGGAATGCTCAAGTCAAAGGTATAATCTTGATAGGTTTTATCTTTTTCCGGTCTCACGTCGTGTGTGTGAGACCGGGTTTAGGATAGATAACCGTACTATCAAGAGAGGCTCTCATATGAGTAATTCGGTCACATCGTTCGGAGAGAGCTCAAACCTTTGCATACTTGCATCATCATATTTGGTTGTTATTTGGTCTTATCCATGTGATGATATAGATCTTGTGGTAATCTCCATAACAAGCTCTTGTTCATCTAAATCGGATCTCCCATTTGTATCTTGTTGCGATTTTGATTTATGCGGCTTTTCGGTTTCTCACCAAGTGAGGTATATCACATTATTCTACTTGATACTTTCTCACATGGTGATAATAAATATTTTCACTTTTTATTGGTAAGCCCTTGTCGCCCTCTATCCAACGCAATTTGAATCGGGTCAATCGAAGCTTCCAGTCAAAAGTTATTGCCGTTTGAATATTTGCCTGTTAGGCTGTTTTCTGGGCCAAGCGGTAGTACCGCCCGGACGGGCCGGTACTACCGCCCGGGCCTAAAAACGGTCCGATTTATTTCTGCCTCGCTAGGTACCCAGATCTGGTACTACCGCCCGAGCCTAAAAACGGTCCAATTTCTTTCTGCCTCACTAGGTACCCAGATCAGGTACTACCGGCCGGTAATGCTTCAATGGGCCGGTAATGCCCGGTTGCAAACTTTTCCCGATTCATTTCTGGTATGTTTTCAGATCGCATCCAGCCCGTTTTTCTGGCGTTGACCTGCCTTTCGGCTGCTAAGATCTTGCCGCAGCTGCTGTTAACTGCTGAACCGCCTCGCTTACCAGCTGCTTGCTTTGCATGCTCGGTGCGGCAGCGCTGTGCCATCGTTGTTTGCGTTGTTGATCGCCGTCTCGGCCTGTACTGCCGCCCCGCGTCTTGTGCCCGATGTAGCGTCTGCCGAGCATTCTGCATGCAAGCTTTGCCGCTACCGCTTCTTGCTACCGGGCCCCCTCTGCTTGCAGAGCTGCTGCTCTCATGCGCGCGCGCCTGCCCCACTCTGCCCTTTGTGCTGCTGCTTCTTTTTTCCTGGCATTCGCTGGTTTGGTCCGGTACTACCGGTAAATTCCGGTACTACCGGACCGTCCAGAAAAATCATCCCAACGGTCAGATTTTGACCGTGTCTTTAAATAGCTTTGCCCCACTTTTATTTAGGGTTACTTCTTCCTCCTTTTCTTGCCTAAGCTTTGCCCCCATTTGCTCTACTCTTTAAGCTTGATTTCTACACATCCTTCCATTGATTCTTGCAAATATTTGAGGGGTTGTTGGAGGAGATCTAGCCCCACGTTTTGACCTAACCGATTCATCTCTTTGTGAGTGCATCTTTGGGGATCTAGATTTTGGGGGATTTTGTGTCTCTCTTGATTTCTCCTCTCTTGTTCCCCCAATAGCTTTGGTAGCTTTGTTGGAACTTGAGAGTGAGGGATTTGAGCATCTTTGTGGTGTTTTTGCCATTTGCATTTGGTGCAGCGGTTTGAGTTCTCCTCGGAGGATTTGGTTTGAATTGCTCATTGGAGCCTGTACCTCTTGGGTTCTTGGAACCCTAGACGGTTTTGTGGCCTTGGTGGCATTTATTGAGGCCTTTTGTGGCGTTTGTTGGGAGCCTCCAATTAAGTTGTGGAGTTGTGCCCCAACCTTGTGAGAGGTTCCGGTTGCCACCGACAAGTGCACCGATAGTGGAAGCGTGGATCGATCCCATTGGGGTGAGATTCACCGGAGAATAAGGGAGGCCTTTTGTGGCATTGGTGGTTTGATACCACCCCCTCTCCAAACGAGACGTACTCCATATTGGGAGGAACTCGGTAAAATATCGGTGTCCCCGCGTGCCTCGGTTATCTCTATACCCGAGCTATTTACTTATGCACTTTACATTGTGATAGCCTTCGTGCTTGAAGTAATATATATCTTGCTATCACTTTGTTGCTTGTATTGCTTAGCATAAGTTGTTGGTGCACATAGGTAAACCTTAGTTGTTTCTAGGTTGTGCTCTACAAAGTAAACACTAGTTTTATTCCGCCTTTGTTGAGCCACTCTAGGAAAAGTTTTAATCGCCTATTCACCCCCCCTCTAGGTGACATCCGTATCCTTTCACCTACGCGATCTTGATGCTCTCAAAAAGAGCCTCGGGCGAGCGGAAAAGAAAGCCAAAGATGTTGTTGGTGCTAAGGAGCGCCTCGAGCTGGAGCTAGCTGACACAGCTACGGCCAAGGAGCGCCTGCAGCAGGAAGCTACGGACCACGAGGAGCAGCTCGCCACCATCGCAGCTTCGCGCGAGAAGGAGGTAGCCGAGAAGCTGATGGCTGCTGCCAAGGCTATTTCGGGTGAGTAATTTCGCATGTATGTTCCATTTCGGCTGCCTTGTCTCTCTAGCTTTGTTTGATTCTTACTGTACTTTTTCCGTTTTTCTAGATGTCGCAGGCATTGAGTTCGACCGCAGTGCCCTGGAGCACGGTAGTGCTCTGGATGATGCTACTGCGGCGGTCGAAGACCACTGCAGTACTGTGGTTGGCTCTCTTGCCAAAGCCAAGGATGTTCTCGGGCGCTTCTACAAGGAGCTCGTCTCCAAGGGCGCCGCCCTTGAGGATGTCGACTTGTTGGCGGATGCGCCTGCGGCGTACAAGCGTGCGGCGACCCAGCATACCACTACATGTGTAGTACACTATAGTCATTGACATGACATCCACAGAACACTGTTCTGTAAATATCACATCCCTCAGAGTGGTACAACAGAAACATTGTGGGTCCATATTACAAACATTCACACATTATTATTAATACAATACCAGAAGTTCAAGACTTCAAAAGGTTTCAACTTACAAACCAAAATATAAAGTGTTTCAGCGGAATTTAAAAGTAGCAACTCCGACTAGGAGTTGAGCTCAGCAGCTTATTCTATAGAGTTCATGTTGCTCGGCTCCGTTGGTTACTACTAACTAGGATACTTAGTTGGACTCGTTATCATCAACACCATAGCGGATTTCCTAATCCACTCCTTCAACACCTCCTGACAGGTCAGGCTCCTGGTAGAACACATCTTCTTGACATTCAGCTACATACATTGGCATGTCTTCGGGATCCTTAGAGTCTAAGCAAGGATTCTAAGGAAAGGATGAGTAACAGCGTTACCCAAAAAGTTCATTATATGCAAGGTGGGAAGTTTGATGCTCTAACTACCACCTCGGATTATAAATCCTTGGCACTATGCAGTTTTTGTAAATCTTTCTTCAAAGATTGATTTTATTATATAAAAAAAATCTATGACCATCAGCCTTCATAGGTTGAGAGCAGAACTTTCATGGAGTTCCTTTCCTGACGTGTTCATAGCTCCTTCCCGAAACAGGGAGTAACAATTTACAATTCTTACACTCTACAAAGGTGCGTTACTTTACCCATGAGAAATCAACTCATTGTTGCACAACCGGACGTACTTTCCCGTCCACAATTCCATGATGTGGGGGCCCAGTAGTTGGTCCAAGACAATCACTGCCCCCTTCGCTACCTCGCATGCCTCCTTGGTGTACACCATGCCCACATAATGAATTACGGCAATGGTTTGTACAAACCGTTAGATGCCAGAACTATAGTGGGACGATGAGGGTTCCCACCCATATGTTGCATATCCTCTACGAATTACCAATTAATATGCATGCTACGAGGATAACAGCCACGATCTGCACATCCAGCTTCATGCGAGAGGAATAAGATACAGTTGACTTCTCTGTCCCATTCCAAATCTCATGGCTAACGCGTAATATACGGTGCTAGAATCACTGATGTCAGGGGTTATTAAGTCCCTAATTGATCATTATTATTGCAATTAGAACCCTAAGTTATATTGCTCCATTATATCATCACTTAGGATGATATCTAAGATTTCTTTATTTGTGAAAATAATATTTTCTTTCTTTAGAGTATTTATGATAACACACCATTTGCAAATACTGTGATAAAGACTCTTCAAAGGATATGAGCAAGTGATGAACTTGCCTTGTGATGGCAAGGTAGTGAAGTCTGATGCTTGCACTGGACCTTGATCTTCTATGTCTACAAAAACATCATTATTGCCCGGTAAGGACAATATTTAAGGAAGCAAAATGATTATGCAAAGTAACGTAATGCATCATTTAACCTGATATGCATTCTCCCCATTATTATAAAAATTCTTTTTAATAATAAAGGATTTATAAATATTAATTTTTAATATTTATAATAAAATATTGTATTCTTTTATTTTATTTCTCTTTTATTTGAATTTTATTGATTTAATAATTCCTTTAAGAATTGTCACTTAAATATCAAAAAATGTTACTACCTCCGATCCTAAATAAGTGTCGCCATTTTGAACTAGAGTTAGTTCAAAACCGTGACACTTTTTTAGGATCGGAGGGAGTATTAAATATTTGTTTAGTATTTTTCTAAAATACTACAATATTAATATATAATGAAAGTGATTTTTATTTATTTTTATCATCTTTCAATAATTTTGTAAAATTCCATAAAGATTATATAAATTACAAAATTATTAATAAAATTTATATGTCTAAAATTTCATCTCTTAATTTATTTGGATAGTTTGGATGATTGTGAATCCAAAAATATTTTATTTATAATTTTTGGACTTTTATTTTATTTTCTAAAGTTTATTTAAGTTAAGGGCATTTTGGTCTTTTCCTATTTATTAAAAACAGGCTCTAAATGGCTTGGGCTGGCCTTTTGGGTTTATTGGGCCCTTGAGGCCCAGTAGGGCATGGTCAAAACAATACCCCGAAGGGTTTTCGGCCCACTCAGCCCAACACTCCCTGTCTCTCACTCGAGCTCACCCCTCTCCTTCTCCTTCCCTGACCCCCGTGGTCACTGGTGTCGCCACAGGCAATTCCTGCCGTCGTGGACCACCCTGGCTGCTGTCGTGGTGCAGGAAGAGGTTGTCGACTCCTCTCTTCCCTCCTGTCCAACTAGATTTAGACCTAGAGCTCTCCTGCGGCCAGATCGATGTCGTCCCGAACCCTAGGGTTTGGGGTTGGCGTTGATCCTGGCGCCGACGCTGATGTCGTGCACCGTGGTGATGCTCCTCGCCCCTAGGCGTGGCTATGGTTGCCGCCGGGGCGCTGTATGGGTCACGGCGCCCCCTGGGTTGCTCCCTGTGCCGCCATGGTTGTCGGACACCTCTGCTTCCTCTTCTAATTTACAGCGAGGACCTTTGGTAAGTCATTCCACTCCCCTCGTGCTCTCTATACTAGGCCATCCTATGCTATATGTTGGTGGTGACCTTCCTGGTCACTGTCCTGTCCTGATTAGGGTTCTTGGTTCTGCTTAGGGTTCATACCCTGATGTGGATTAGATAATGATGAATTGGATCATGTGTTGATGGTCCCTAAGCATGCTAAATGATTGTTAGTTGTGGCTTGCTGCTTAAGATGAACTGTGGTGGTTCTAGTGGCTTATCAGATGATTCTATGGATTAATTTTGATGTGGTCAGATGATAAAGTTGCTATAGAAGCAATACTTGGGAATCTTGTGGTTTACTGTTTCACCACTGTCATTACTTGGTTAATGATAGTGAGTGTTGTGTGATGAAATCACTGTGTTAACATTTATTGGCTTAAGAATTCAGATGCAGTTTGAGATCAAATGGTTTCAAACAGTGAAGATATACATAGGGATTTTCTTAATTCTGATTCCTGTGATGACAGGAAAATGATTTACAGTTGGTTGGTTGAATCTGTGAAGATTGAATGCTTAACATGATTAAAGTAGAACTATTCTTGTGACACCATCTTTGTATGGCACACAAGATTAAATTCTATTTCATTGTTTGGGTTGGTTTAAGCTTAAGATAAGTTTGGCTTTAAAGATAAGTAGAAATTTTCCTTTCTTAAATCCCTAAGACCAATGATGTTAGTCTGAGGTTTAGGGATTTAGACCTCTATCTGGTTGATTCACATGAATTGATTCTGATAGTGATACCAGCTACTATTGCTTGAATCAAAGTTGGGGAAAGATGCTTGTAAGCTTGATAACTTATATAGATCCATAAGATTAAATTCTAAGGTGCTACTATTGTCTTAGAGATGTGCCTAGAAGTTTAAATCTTAGCTATATTCATTTTTGAATTGAAATATAGCTTGATAGCTAAATAAATGATGTTGTTCTGAGATTTATTTGGATCCTTATACTTTTCTGTTTGCTTTTAGAGATTAAAACCTCAATGATGGATTCACCCCACTTGGGTGCTTTCTGAGAGTTTGAATAAGAGTCAGATCATGTATGTTTGTCTAATCTTAGACAAATAGATCATTTTATGGTCTATTTACTCACCACTGTCACTTGATGTTGTGGTTGCTAGTGGTTGATCTTGTGGTAGCTTGATCTGGTGCTCCCCTAGTATTTACTACTCCTGGCTTGTCCTTGATCTATCCCATCATCTCCTGATCCTGATGGCTTGATCTTGGTCTTGCTATCCACCTGATCTACCCCCTCCTTATGTCACCATCTTGGTGATGTGATCCTGGGCTTTGGTTGGTTTGATCTAGCTTGGCTTTGGCTTGGTTTAGGTGCTGGCTATTGTGCTTGGTGTGTAAAAGCAATGGAATGGTGTGGGTATTGGTTTCCCACGACCGTGTTGATGGTTTTGTTTGGTTGTGCTGCCGCTATGGTGTTGACAGCACACACCATGCAGTTTGGTATGTGTGCTGCTTGTGTGCTTGCTACACAGTTGTGGATATGTTCTGAATTTTGAAAGTTACTTTCATCTGGTTACTTCTACTTGGATGGTGAAACTTGCCCCTTATATACTCAATGATGAAAAGGTGAACAGTGCACTTCACTGTCAACTTCTGAGAGTAAAAATAATTCTAATCCTAACCTTCCTTTTCTTTTAAGTTTATTTTTATTTTGCAGGAACCAGATATGAAGATCAAGACTTTAGTTTAGGTTTTATTTTTCTTTATAGATTAGTCACTTGTAATAACTATCATATTCAATATTAATATTTAATTTATTCTTTTGTACTCTTTATTTTTATTCTTTTGTAATAAAGATTGTACTATTATCAATAAAGAAATATTATTCTTTATTTATTTGCTATTGTAAAGATTGTGGATGATTCTCATAAGTTACATTTTTGTAACTTATTTATTAAATAAAATTATGAAATGGATATTCATATTCTTAATTGCTCTCTTTATATAAAGTTTAAGTTATTATTGGTTAACTCTTAATTAAATCAAAGATTCAAACATCATTCAAAAATCCTTTTGAATTATAATTCAAACACTCAAGTTTTTTAAATTCAAATTTCATTTCTCAAAACACATAAGTCCATCAATATCGTCTCAAAGTCTATAACATTCATCCTTCAAGACTATATCTAATCTCAAAGTATGAAAGAAACTTTGATCACTTTAGGTTTTTATTTGGCGAAAAATTTACCCACATTTTCATAGATGAATGCATGCAACATTTTAACCCGTGCCAAGAAGAAAAGTGGTGTAGTTGAGCTATTTGGCGTTGTCTTGCGAGCTACAAAGGGACGGAGGTAGCTCTTACATCCGAGCTCCTACAAGTCGCTCGAGTGGGCTCAGTAGGCGTTTCTTGATGTCGCTGCCGACGAGGCCGTTGGCCTTTTCGACCTGTCTGTTCGTTTGTGGGTGCGCCATGGAGGCGTATGATATGTTGATCCCGAGGCCTTCACAGAAGTCCTGGAATTATTTGGAGATGAAGTTCGACCCGTTGTCGGTGATAATGATGTGTGGCACGCCGAACCTGTAGACTATGGATTCGAAGAACTTCACGGTTGTTTTACCCTTTTGGTTATTAACGGGCATGGCTTATATCCACTTTGTGAACTTGTCGACTGCGACCAGGAGGTAGACGTGTCCTCCTTTCGAGGACTTGGGAAGTTTGCCGATCATTTCTAGGCCCCATTAGGTCAAGGGCCAGGCCAGAGGTATGGGCCTGAGCTCCGATCCAGGTGCGTGTGGTTTGTCTGCGAACCTCTGGCACCCGTTGCACCTTCGGACGGTGTCCTTGGCATCATTCATGGCCGTTGGCCAGTAGAACCCAGCTCGTAGAGCTTTGGCGACGAGGGCGCGGCTGCCCGCATGATGGCCGCAGATGCCCTCATGGATGTCTTGGAGGATAGTTTTTTCGTCACCGATGGTGACGCACCTTTGGAGCACACCCGAAATGATGTGCTTGTACAGCTCGCCATTGATGATGGTGAAGGCCTTGGACCGGCGAGATATGCGCCGGGCATCTGTCGGGTCATCAGGCAGTTCCCAGTTTATCAAGTACCGCAGATACGGCTGCGTCCATGTTTCTTCGATTGGCATGACCTGCATCAGGTTTACCACTGTTGGAGATATGCCCTAGAGGCAATAATAAAAATGGTTATTATTATATCTTTGTGTTTATGATAAATGTTTACATTCATGCTATAATAGTATTAATCGGAAACATTAATACTTGTGTGATTTGTAAACTAAATTAGAGTCCCTAGTAAAGCCTCTTTGTAATACTAGCTTGTTAGTTAATAGATCATCGTGGTTTCCTGGTCATGAACATTTAGATGTTGTTAACAACGAGATCATATAATTAGGAGAATGGTATGATGGACATACTCCTATAGATAAGCGTAGCATTAAGATCAAGTCATTTCAATAGTTCGTTTGCTATAAGCTTTCTGATACATAGTAACATAATTCCTTCGACCATGAGATCATGCTAATCACCATCACCGGAAGGATGCTTTGATGACATCAAAAACCACACCTTAACTGGGTGGTTATAGAGGTGGCATTGAGTGTTTGGAAAGTATGGGTTGAGGCACATGGATCAAGAGTGGGATTTGTCTATCCATATGGTGATAGATATACTCTAGGCCCTCTCGGTGGAATGTCATCCAATTGTCTTGCAAGCATGTGGTGGCTCACAAGGGAACACATATCACGGAAGCGAAAAGAGTACTTATCAAGAACGAGGTTGAACTAGGTATGCGGAGATACCGCGATCAAAACCTCGGATAAGTAAACTATCGTGAGACAAAGGGAAATTGGTATCGTATGTAAGTGGTTCATTCAATCGCAAAGTAATCGTAGAAATATGTAGCCATATTAATTTCAGTTCCTCTATTGGTTATTGATCGAAGTGTCTCGGTCATGTCCGCATAATTCACGAACCATAGGGAGACACACTTAAGGATTCAATGTTGTTTAGTAGATATGGAATGTTAGTAGGGATACCGAGTGTTGTTCAGAGTCTCGGATGAGATCCGAGATATCACGAGGAGATCCAGAATGGTCCGGAGAATAAAATTCATATAAAGAAAGTCCGATTCCGGAGTTCGGGAAAGATTCCGATGTTTTCATCGGAGAGGTTCTAGAAGGGTCTATAAGGTTCACCGGTCCGGAAGGAGAATGGTCCATGAATGTGTCATGGTTAAGTGGAATGATTGGATCATATCCTAGGTTACTTGGTGTGAGCATTTGCAAGAGAGAATTAAAGCTCTAAACTAAAAGTCAAACGGGAAGTTTGAAAAGTCAAACTCGAACAACGGTTTCCTAGTGGAAGAAGAAACAAGTCCTCTCAATCCAACTTGGGTTTGGGTTTGGATTCAAACCCACCCCTGCCAAGGCTTCCCCCCCTCTCATAAATAGAGGGGGAGGGCTACCCCAAAACACCAAGCCCTAGCCCCTCTCCACCCGTGCCGCCGTCGCCCTAGCCGCCGCCGACACCTCCTCCTCCTCCCAGTCTTTTAAACCCTAGATCACCGGGAAACCCTAGATCCACCATAACTTGCACCGACTTAGGCGAAGCCCTGCGGGATCTTCCCTTTACTTCCTACACCACGCCGTCGTGCTGCCGAAATCGTGAGGGGAGAACTACAACCTCCGTTGCCTGCTGGAACAAGGGAGAGGAAGGTCTTCATCGAGTACCGAACGTGTGACCGACTGCGGAAGCGCTTCCGGAAGGATCGTCTATGCGATCTTGAGATCGGCAAGTGTACGACTACATCACCCACGAGAATCTGCTCTCGTTAACCGCTTTGGAATCTTCGAGGGTGAGTGCTTCTATCGACTCGTTGCTACAATCTAGTAGATAGATCTTGGCTTGTTTGCGTGCATGCGGTAGAATTTTTTTGTTTTCCATGCTACGAACCCCTTCAGTGGTATCAGAGCCGTGTCTATTTGTAGATCTGTTGCACGAGTAGAACACAATGGTCATTGTGGGCGGTGATGCTTTTATTATCAATTGCTTTTTGTGTACTTTGCATCTTGCGGTATGATGGGATGAAGCAGCACGGGCTAACCTTACATGACATCGTTCATGAGACTTTCTCCACGCTCAACATGCAACTTGTATTGCATAAGTGGCTTTGTGGGTGTCTGTCTCTCCCATCATAATATATATTCAATTTTCAAAGGGCACTTGATAGTTCAAACATCAACGATGTGGTTCTTGTTCGTAAGTTAGATCGACACTTATTGAAAGCCCCAAACCACGTAAAATATGCAAAGAAAATTAGAGGCGTCTAACGTTGTTTTGCAGCGGTGTGCTGTGATGTGATATGGCCATGATTGTGATTATATATGATGTATGCAATGTTCCTTATTGTAAGTCGGCAACCGGCAGGAGCCGTATGGTTGTCTTTTAATTCCGTTAAGACATGTGTGTCTATTCAAAGTAGTTGTAATAGTTGATGCTGGTGGATGACAACCATGAAGCGGCGCCATTGACCTTGACGCCATACCGGTGATGATGGAGATCATGTTCGTGCTTGAAGATGGAGATCGGAGGCACGAGAATAAATGCCATATCATATCATTATGAATTGCATGTGATGTTAATCCTTTGATGCATCCTGTATTGCTTAGTTCGCTATGATAGCATTATAAGATGACCCCTCAAGCACAAAAATATCAAGTTATAAAGTGTTCATCCTTAGTAAGCACCGTTTCTAAAGCTCGTTGTTTCGAAACACCACGTGATGATCGGGTGTGTTAGATTCTGCGAGTGTATACAACGTGAGCAAGCCAGATTTGCTCATGCGGAAGCTAAGGTTTGATCTTTATGTGCCTAGCATATACATACATGGTCTCGGAACACGGATCACCGAAAGGTAAAGCATGAGTCATATAGTAGATATGATGAACATGTTGATTGCTCACCATTGAAGCTACATCAACTCTCGTGATGATCGGTTTTGATGTGGTGGATTTGGTTCGAGTGATCACTAAAGCAATGTGAGGGATATTGTTTTGAGTGGGAGTTCACCTAGAATACTTTAACTATTAATTACAACTCAATTTGTCATAAACTTAGTATAAACTATTGAAAATATGTTGTAGATCAATGGCGGCCCCTACCATCAATTTTAATACGTTCCTAGAGAAAGAAAAGTTGAAAAACAATGGAAGCAACTTCGCGGATTGGTTCCGCGGTTTGAGGATTATCCTCAATGCTGGTAATTTGACCTATGTGCTGGATGCACCGCTGGGTGACCCGCCTGCAGCTGATGCTACCGATGAGGTAAAGAATGTTTTCCTTGCTCGGAAGAATCAGTACTCCGCAGTTCAGTGTGCTATCTTGTATGGTTTGGAATCGGAGCTTCAGAAAAGGCTTGAGAACCATGACCCACATGATATTATCCGTGAACTCAAAATGATATTTGAGGCTCACGCGACAGTTGAGAGTTATGAGGCTTCTGAAAAGTTCTTTAACTGCAAGATGGAAGAGAGCAGCTCCGTAAGTGAGCACGTGCTTAAGATGTCTGGGCATGCAAGCAAGCTTCAAAGCTTAGGTATAGTGATTCATAATGCTTTGGGGATTCACCGTGTCCTCCAATCACTACCACCAAGTTACAAGAACTTTGTGATGAACTACAATATGCAAAACATGGACAAGTCGTTGCCCGAACTCTTCTCCATGTTAAATTCTGCAGAAGTGGAGATCAAGAAAGAGCACCAAGTGTTGTTGGTCAATAAGACCACCAAATTCAAGAAGCAAGGCAAGTCTAAGAAAAGGAAACTTCAAGAAGGCGGTAAGAAAGTTACAGGCCCGGTGAGAAGACCAAGGCTGAGCCTAAAGGCGATCTTGAGTACTTTTTGCAAGGGAGAGGGTCCTTTGGCGGAATTGCCCTAAGTACTTGGCGGATTTGAAGAACGGCAACATTAAGAAGAAATTTATATCCGATATACATGTTATTGATGTGTATCTCACTAGTACTTAGTAGTGCACGGGTATTTAATCTTTGGTTGTTGCTCATATTTGTAACTCGAAGCAGTCTTTGCGGAATAAGCGGAAGCTAGCGAAGAACGAGGTGACAATGCGTTGGAAATGGATCAAAGGTTGATGTGATCGCGATCGGCACGCTACCTCTTCATCTACCATCGGGATTAGTTTTATACTTAAATAATTGTTATTTGGTGCCTGCGTTAAGCATGAACATTATATCCGGATCATGTTTATTGCGAGACAGTTACTTGTTTAAATTCGAGAATAATGGTTGTTCGATTTATATGAGTAATATGTTTTATGCACATGCACCTTTTATAGATGGTCTATTCTTATTGAATCTCGATTGGAAATACACACATTAATAACATTGAAGCAAAGCGTTTGAAATTGAGCGATAACTCGACCTATATGTGGCACTGTCGTCTTGGTCATATTGGAGTGAAGCGTATGAAGAAACTCCATTCTGATGGACTTCTTGAATCACTTGATTTCGAATCACTTGAAATATGTGAAGCATGTCTGATGGGTAAAATGACAAAGACTCCATTTTCTGGTATGATGGAGCGAGCTACGGACTTATGGGAAATCATACATACCTATGTATGTGAAGGGTTTCGCGGCATAGTAAATCAAAATTTTCTACGGATGCGAACAGAGGGAAATCCAAGATCTAATCTAGGAGATTCAAACAACGAGAGAGATTGGATTAGATCTTCATACCCTTGAAGATTCGCACAGCGGAACGTTCGTTGGAACGTGGGTGATGTAGTCGTACTCGCTTCTCCTCCTCGCGATCCGATCCGATCTAGCACCACAAGTGGCGGTGCCTCCGTGAGATGCACACGTGCAGCACCTCGACGTCTCCTCCTTCCTCGGACCAGCAAGTATGGTGGAGAGACGGATTGGATCTACAACACGACGGCGTGGTGTATATGGTGGAGAATTTCTGCGGCAGGCTTCGCCACTGGCGGTCGGGAGGGAGAGGGAGGCGGGCGGCTAGGGTTGGAGGAAGGTGTGTGGGTGCGCCCAGCCCTCTTTATATAGAGGGTGGGCGGCAACCCCACCCCTCCCAAGCCAAGGCAGCCAAGGAGGAGGTGGGCAGGAACCCCCTTCTAGAAGCTCTATCTAGGGTTTAAACCCTCTTTGGCTGGGCCCTATGGGGCCTTGCCCTGGCCCAATGCGGCCAGGGCACTCCCTCATAGGACCATGCCCCTCCCGGAAGGTGGGGCCACGTTGGTCCCCTTCGGAAGGTTCTAGAAGCTTCGGTACAATCGATTAACTTGGAACAATTCGAACTCCAAAACTGCCTTTGCCTTATATGAATCTTATTCTCCGGACCATTCCGGAACCTCTTGTGATGTCCCGGATCCCATCCGAGACTCCGAACAAAAACTCATAAACCAATTATCCAATCTATCCTAGCGTTGAGACAAGTTAAGTGTGTGACCTGGGTTCGAGAATATCTGAACATGATCTTCTATCAATAATCAACGGAGGGTCTGAAACCCATATTGACTCACACATTCATCGATGATCACATCGGATGAACCACGATGCCGAGATTCAATCAATCCCATATATATTCCCTTCGTCTCGCGATATTTTACTTGCGAGATTTGATCGTCGATGCATCATACCTAGTTCAATCTCGTTCACAGGCAAGTACTTTACAAGTTCCGTAATCCGATATCAATTTGTGATTAACTCCTTAACCACATGCTTGCAAGCGGTGTTGATATCGATTACCTGGGCCCAGTATATCTCTCCGACTTGGGAGGGACAAATCCCATCTCGATACATACAACCCAAGATACTTTCCGATCACACGAGAGACACCTTTATGATCACCCTCTCATAGGATGACGTTTGATGACCTCAAAGCTTTCTTCCGATACCGGAGTTGTATTATCTCATGGTCTAAGGAATACAATATTTGACATAAGAAAAGCTTCAAAGAGCGAACACGATGACATGATCTAATTGCCCGCTTAGTTTGGGTCATCCATCAAATCATTGTCAATGATATGATCTCATTATTAATTGACAACTCATGTCCATGGTTAGGAAACCTTAACCATCATTAATCAATGAGATAGTCCATAGAGGCGTACTAGGGACACGGTGTTGTTCACAAACCACACAAGTATTAAATATTCCGTTTAATACAATTCTAGCATGGAATATAAACATTATCATGAACAAGAATTATAATAATAACATCTTTATTATTGCCTCTAGGGCATAATTCCATGATCTCCACTTGCACTAGAGTCAATAATCTAGTTTACATCGGCAACAATCTCACACCCATGGCACCGAGGTGTTGATCATGTTTTACGTGGAAGAGGTTTAGTCAATGGAACTGCGACATTGATCTGTATGTACTTTGCTAATCTTGATCTCCATCGATATATAATCTCGGATTATATGAAACTTGAGTTGATATGCTTGGTCTTTGGATGATATCTTGGTTCCTTAGCGAGTGCTATGGCGCCGGTGTTGTCACACAATATCTCCGATGGGTCCAATGCACTTGGAACCACGCCAAGCTCGATGATGAAGTTCTGATCCAAACTCCTTCACTTGGCGCTGCGGCAGCCATGTATTCCGCTTCTCATAGATCCAGCGATCACGCTTTGCTTTGACTTCTCCACTCCTGACTCATCCATTCAAAATATACACGTATCACGTAAGATTTAGAATCATCCTTGTCGATTGTCAAAACTAGCGTCGACGTAACCTTTTACGACGAATTTGTTCATCACCCATAAACTAAGAACATTTCTTTAGTCCTATTTAGGTAGTTTAGGATGTTCTTCATTGCTGTCTGATGTTCCTCTGGATCACTTTGATATCTTTCGTCAAACTAAGAGCATTGGACACATCCGGTCTAGTACACAGCATGGCATACATGATAGAACCTATGGCCGAGGCATAAGGCACTTTGCTCATAGCTTCCCTATCATTTACCGTAGCTGGACACTGAGCCTTTCTCAATATCTTACCTGACAACATAGGCATCGTACCTTTCTTTGCCTTATCCATTCTGAACCTTTTCAGAACTTTGTCTAGGTATGTACTCTGGCTTAAAGCTATCAGGCGTCTTTGTCTATCTCTATAGATTTTCATGCCCAATATATAAGTAGCTTCACCTAGGTCTTTCATTGAAAAACACTTGTTCAAATAACTCTTCACATCGTTAAGCATGTTGATGTCATTTCCAATAATCAATATGTCATCCACATATAGTACCAAAAACGTCACCGAGCTCCCACTCACTTTCTTGTAGATGCAAGCTTCGTAGCAATTTGGAACAAATCCAAATCTCTTGATCACTTGATCAAAACGAAGGTTCCAACTTCGAGATGCTTGCTTCAGTCCATAAATGGAACGCTGAAGTTTGCATACTTTATCAGCATCCTTAGGATCGACAAAACCTTCGGGTTGCATCATATACAACTCTTCATCAATGTTTCCATTGAGGAACGCAGTCTTGACATCCATCTGCCATATATCATAATCATGAAACGCAGCAATTGCTAATAAAATCCGAATGGACTTAAACATCACTACGGGAGAGAAAGTCTCATCGTAGTCAACACCTTGAACTTGTCGAAAACCTTTCGCGACAAGCCGTGCTTTATAGCCGGTAACATTACCATCCGCGTCCGTTTTCTTCTTGAAGATCCATTTGCACTCAACGGCCTTTTGGTCCGCTAGGAGGGTCCACCAAAGTCCATACTTGGTTTTCGCTCATGGATCCCAATTCGGATTTCATGGCTTCCAGCCATTTCTCAGAGTCTGGGCTCATCATCGCTTCCTCATAGTTCGTAGGTTCACTGTCTTCTACTAACAAGACAGTCAAGACAGGGTTGCCGTACCACTCAGGAGGGGCACGCGACCTTGTCGACCTGCGACGTTCGATGCTTGACATCGTCCAAGCTTCATGATCCTTGTCATTAGCTTCCTCTATTGTTGGTGCGGTGACCTTGGAACAATTTCAGTCTTTGCGCTACTCTCAATTCAAGAGAAGGTTCAATAACCTCATCTAGCTCTACTTTCCTCCCACTCACTTCTTTCGAGAGAAACTCCTTCTCAAGAAAGGAACCGTTCTTCGACAAACACTTTGCATTGGTTACGTGATAGAAGGTATACCCAATAGTTTCCTTAGGGTATCCTATGAAGACGCATTTCTCCGCTTTGGGTTCGAGCTTGTCCGGCATCAACTTCTTGACGTAAGCTTCGCATCCCCAAACTTTAAGAAATGACAACTTAGGTTTAGCACCAAACCACAGTTCAAACGGTGTCGTCTCAACGGATTTAGATGGAGCCCTATTTAAAGTGAATGCAGCGGTTTCTAATGCATAACCCCAAAATGATAACGGCAAATCAGTAAGAGACATCATTGATCGGACCATATCTAATAAGGTTCGATTCCGGCATTCAGACACACCATTGCGCTGTGGTGTTCCGGGTGGCGTGAGTTGCGAAACGATTCCGCTTGCTTTAAGATGCGTGAGAAAATCATAACTCAAATATTCACCTCCACGATCGGATCGTAGAAACTTAATCTTTCATTCGATGGTTCTCCACTTCATTCTGAAATTCCTTGAACTTTTCAAATGTTTCAGATTTATGTTTCATTAAATAGATATACCCATATCTACTTAAGTCATCGGCAAAAGTGAGAAAATAGCGATATCCACCGCGCGTCGCAACACTCATCGGTCGCATACATCGGTATGTATGATTTCCAACAAGTCCGTTGCTCGCTCCATCATCTGGGAGAACGGGGTTTTGATCATCTTGCCCATGAGGCATGGTTACATACTGTCAAAACTCACCGGCGGTGACTAGCAACACGAAGAGCCGGAGGCTCCCAGGCGGCTGGTGGGCCCTAGTCCCTCGGTCAACGGCCGCAAATCTTCCAAGACGCAGCGTCTGTCTTGGTTCGAGGCGTGCCACGACCTATACTGCGGAAGGTGATGGATTGTTCATTGGTTCCTGCATGGTAAACAAGTATCGTAAAATCCGAGCCGTGATCGGCTCCAGTTTCCACTAAATCGGCTTTGAGCCGATTATCCTATGGTTTTGCATTGGATCTATGATAGCATGGGGTTTTGCTTGATTACTACAAGTTAAATCGATCTCGATAGTTTAGTGTTCACGCATGGCGGAGCGTCCAGCGTAGTTGAGCCTAATAGATCTGAAAATAGTAGAAAACCAATCCTAGAAGGCCTAAAACCAACACAATGTCAATTCCGGACGTCCCTCTAGGACCAATAAACCATATTTCGTATTACGGATCGTTCAACCCGTTTGTGAGGCCTAACCACGTGGATATTAAACTAAACCTTGATGAACAAGGCACAACTATAACAGATCAAATCGACTAAATAGAAATCAAGCAAGATGCCACCCTTACCGGGAGAAGGTGCAAGGATGGCGAGATAGCTAGAGGTAGCACAAGCAAGCAATCATAGTAAGAGTATCGATGCTAGCTCTAACAATCATGGTAAAGGTGTTACTCGCCATCAACAAGGCTTGATGAGTAACACGGATAACGATAGTAAATACTGCCTAGATCGCAAGGTGCGATCTAGGCGACATGACTACAGAAAAACCCTAGAAACAAGGGGTGGCGATGCCGAGATTGTTGTTGGTTGTGAGCGTGATTGTCCTTGTCTTTCTCAATAACCCTAGGTACATATTTATAGTCCGAGACTCTCTACTTTTGGAATAACTCTACAACTCTATCTTTATCTAAACATAAGCGGAACCTAAACAAATACGACTCCTACTAAGATACAAGATACCGGCAATTCAGCCAAATCTACACTAGGCCGATCCAACCACACCTTGAATATATGTATCATCTAAGCCCATCTTGATCACGGCCCATCTCCGTCTTTGGCCAAAATACGGTGATAACACATGCCCCTGGTTTTGGCAATAATTCCAAAACCACTGCATGCTTTTTTCTCCTCTTCCCCCCCTTTTTTTATCGGGCTCTGCGTCGTCAACGCATGGCGTAACGACACCGCCACGCTACCCCTTCATCATGATGCCTGTCTTCTCAACTCTGCTAGCGTGATTTGACCATTTGGCGGTGCAATGGGAAACCGCCATGGCATTGAACCGTCATCCATTATTCCCTTATTTAAACCAGCTGAGCAGTTCGCGTCCTCATCTTCCTCCCGTGGCGAAAACCCTCTTTCTTCATCGGAAAACCCTCTTTCTTGCCATGGCCTCCCCTTCCTCCGATGCATCCTCCCATGCCTCCAACTCGATTAGCGGCGAGAACCAACCCGAGCACCCGGCGACATAAGATTCGCCCCACGATGGTGGGGCGAAAGGATCGATCTCGCCGTTTGGTCGAAGACGATCGTCCACGGCGGCGGCGAAAGCCTCGGTTCTCGTGAGGCGAGGCGCGAAAAACGACAGGCCCGGTGTGGGGACGGCGTCGACTCTTCTGCGAGAGGAGGAATCGGAGGACACCTCCTCCGATGGGTATCCGCCAGAAGCGCTTCGCTATGGGTCCGCGAGATCAAGAAGATGACGAGGACGAAGGTCCCTGTTGGCTTCTTGACAGCGAGGGCGGCGCCGGGCAGCAGCGAAAAGAAGAGGACGGCGGCGGCGACGGCGACCTCGGCTTAGATTAGGAATTAGTAGTAATGGCGTAGCAATAGCAGGCCCTTTTATGTCGATCCTTCGTAAGCAATGATCCTTTGAATGAATGAAACTTTGTTCCCGAATATTGCTCCTTTTCTGCTCCAATTTGCCGATAATCAAACAAGTCGATGTTCCGCCGATGACCTTTACATCGGCTTTCACCATGCCTTTGCATACAAATCAAACAAGTTAAATTGCACAAAGCCGATGACCACCCGGCTCCTCCTTCGACCTTCCTCAATACGGTAGATTAAAACACAAACGACCCAAATCTCCAATTGCCCACAAAAGCGTGCCCTTGCAGACTACTAGTGACAAGCAAAGATGAAGATGACAAGGCTCAGACCGTCGATGTGGCCCTTTCTGTAACATGTGTGATCTTCTAGCATCGATGACCATGCATCGGCTATATATATAAAATTTAATTTTTTTTACTCGGCCGATTTCTAGCATCGGCCCCCATATCTTACCCGTCCATTACTTCTTGTAATTTTACCTAGCCGATTTCATGTAACGGCTCCTCCAGTTTTACTGTCCAGCATCAGCAGCATCAGCAGGATCATCTTCATCAGCAGGATCATCCACATCGCAGCGAGTCGTATTCTACATCAGCAGGAGGATGCTAGACGCAGAGACAAGATATCCAGATATCGACAAGTTGTGCCTCTGTTTGTTCTTTACATGTACCAAGCTGCGCCACATTTTGCTATCAGCAGAGGTCATTATCGTATGCAAGTCGGACGTCATCAAGCACATGCTATCGGCTCCTATGTTAAAAGGCCGATTGGGCAAATGGATGTTTGCATTATCAGAGTTTGACATCCGTATCGACCATAAAAGCTGTTAAGGACGACAAAGGCTGATCTTATTGCCGAGAGGATCAACACTAACATAGCAACACTATCCATAAAAGCATGGGCTATGTTTTCGACGGATCGTTTGTGACGATGGCTGCATCGGCATTTTGCTCGTGTCACCCGGGCAACATTTTCCTTCTCCATCAGTTGTCTACCCTTTGCACCAACAATGTAGCGATGCGAGGCAATACATGGGATGGAGTTACTCCTCGGCGGGCCGAGGTGGAAATTTTGGCGACTCAAAGTTGGTACTTTCCCAACTCACGGAGGAGTACAAGTGCGAGAGCGAGTCCCTCTTCCCATTATGGTTGCACTGCCGTGAGTTGATGGCCCAATTAGATACATGAACTTCATTTGGATCCATGTCGCAGAACATAGAGGCAAATGATCTTGCACATGGCTTCAGGCTATAAAGGCAGCGGAGGGAGCGATATTCAGGTCTGACTCTTGGAAGCCGACGGTGGAGAGCCGATATCTTCAATTACTTGAAGGATTCGGCTGGGGGCACCTAAAAGGATAAGGTCTGAGCCATGAAGTATGTGCTAATTGGGGACGAAATGTTTTGAGGACCTGGAAGGATTATTGCTCAAATGTTTGGGAGCAGTAGGCTAATCGGCTCCTACATGAGGTACATGAAGGCGCTGTGGGACTCATCGATTCGGCTCACAAGATGAAGTGGTTGATTAGGAGATCGGGGTTTTATTGGCCCACCATGCTCGAGGACTGTTTAAGTACTACAAAGGTGTCAAGCATGTCGATATTTGGAAAATCCGGATGGTACCGCATCGTGATGAATCCCATCATCAAGCCTTGGCCATTCCGAGGTTGGGGCATGGACATGATCGGCAAGATCAATCCTCGTCAAGCAAAGGCCACATGTGGATCTTGGCCATCACAGATTATTTCACCAAGTGGGTGGAGGTCCCTATGAAGTCGATAAGTTCAAAGATGTTGTCAATTTTGTGAAAGAGCATGTCATTCATAGGTTTGGGATTCTCGGACTATCAACCGATGGAGGTTCGGTTTTCACTTCTCACGAGTTCGAGAGTTACGTGAGGATCAGGATTAAGCTGATTCGATCATCTCCGTACTATGCTCAAGCAAATGGACAAGGCGAGGCGTCAACGAGTCTTATCAAACTGATCAAGAGGAAAATCGATGAGCATCAGGCGTTGGCATGAAGTTTTATCGGAGGCTTTATGGGCTTATCGCATGTCATGTCATGGAGCGATAAAAACCTCTCCGTACCATCGGTCTATGGACAAGAAGCCGTGTGCCTTGGGAAATTACGGCTGGATCGAGACGTCACTTTTGAGCGATCTAACAACCGAAGAGTATGCTTTGATGAGTGTGACATTGAAGATGTGGTGAGCTTAGGCTGTGGTCATTGGAGAAAATAAAAGAGAACAAGGCTAAGGTAGCTCGTGCCTACAACAAGGTGAAGCCAAAGGAGTTTCACGTTGGAGATTTGGTATGGGAAGCTGTGTTGCCTTGGGTACTAAGAACGCAGCATATGGTAAATGGTCTCCAAATTGCACGGGCGTACAAGGTCGTCCAAGCTTTAAAGGGAACATACATGCTTGAAAGTTGGATGGAGTAAAGTTCGATGGCGATCAATGGACAACATCTCAAGAAATATTTCCCAAGCATGTGGGGTGTTGGACGATGAAGCTGGAGGCCGTTACATGAAATCGGCTAGGTAAAATTACAAGAAGTAATGGACGGGTAAGATATGGGGCGATCTTTGAAATCGGCGAGTAAAAAAAAATATTAAATTTTATATATATAGCCGATGCATGGTCATCGATGCTAGAAGATCACACATGTTACTGAAAGGGCCACATCGACATTACGAGCCTTGTCATCTTCATCTTTGCTTGTCACTAGTAGTCTGTAAGGGGCACGTTTTGTGGGCAATTGGAGATTTGGGTCGTTTGTGTTTAATCTACCGTATTGAAGGTCGAAGGAGGAGCGATGGGTGGTCATCGGCTTTGTGCAATTTAACTTGTTTGTTGTATGCATGCGGCATGGTGAAAAGATGCTGTCATCGACCACGGAACATCGACTTGTTTCAGATTATCGGCGAAATTGGAGCAGAAAAGGAGCAATATTCGGAACAAAGTTTCATTCATTCAAAGGATAATTGCTCTGAAGGATCGATTACAAAGGGGCCTGCTATTACTACGCCATTACTACTAATTCCTAATCTAAGCCGAGGTCGCCGTCGCCGTCCTCTTCCGCATTTCGGCGCTGCTCCCGGCGTCCTCGTCTTCTTGAAGAAAGCAGGGACCTCTTCGTCCTCGTCGTCATCTTCAAGATCCTCGCCGACCCATAGCGGGCGCTCGTGGCGGATACCCATCGGAGGAGGTGTCCTCCTCGATTCCTCCTCCTCGGCCAGAAGAGTCGATGCCGCCCCACGACCGGTTGTCGCTGCTTCCGCCTCCTTCCCGTCTACGAGGAATTAGGCTCTTCGCCGTCGATCGACGCATCGTCCCCGACCAACGGCGAATCGATCCTTCGTCCCACCATTGTGGGCGGCATCAGTATGTCGCCAGTGGTGCTCGGGTTGGTTCTCGCTAATCGAGTTGGAGGCATGGGAGGATGCATCGGAGGCGGGGAGGCCATGGCAAGAAAGAGGGTTTTTCCGATGAAGAAAGAGGGTTTTTCGCCACGGGAGGAAGATGAGGATCGCGAACTGCTGGCTGGTTTAAATAAGGGAATAATGGACGAGCGGTTCAATGCCATGGCGGTTTCCATTGCATTGCCAAATGGTCAAATCACGCTGCAGGAGTTGAGAAGACAGGCATCATGATGAAGTAGCGTGGCGTTCTGTACGCCATGCGTTGTCGACGCTGACCGATAAAAAAAAGGGGAAGAGGAGAAAAGCATGCAGTGGTTTGGAATTATCATTGCCAAAACCAGGGCATGTTATCACCGTATTTTGGCCAAAGACGGAGATGGGCGTGATCAAGATGGGCTTAGATGATACATATATTCAAGGTGTGGTTGGATCGGCCTAGTGCGTGAATTTGGGCTGAATTGCCCGTGTATCTTGTATCTTAGTAGGAGTCGTGTTGTTTAGGTTCCGTTTATGTTTAGATAAAGATAGAGTTGTAGAGTTATTCCAAAAGTAGAGAGTCTCCGGACTATAAATATGTACCTAGGGTTATTGAGAAAGACAAGGACAATCACGTTCACAACAACAATCTCAAGGCGCCACCCCTTGTTTCTAGGGTTTCGGTAAGTGCCATGCGCCTAGATCGCACCTTGCGATCTAGGCAGTATTATACGTTATCCGGTGTACTCGTCTTTGAAGCCTTGTTGATGGCGAGTAACACCTTTACCATGATTGTTAGAGCTAGCATCGATACTCTTACTATGATTGCTTGCTTGTGCTACCTCTAGCTATCTCGCCATCCTTGCACCTTCTCCGGGTGTGAGGTGGCATCTTGCTTGATTTCTATTTAGTCGATTTGATCTGTTATAGTTGTGCCTTGTTCATCAAGGTTTAGTTTAATATCCACGTAGTTAGGCCTCACAAACGGGTTGAGCGATCCGGTGTCGTAAAATATGGTTTATTGGTCTTAGAGGGACGTTCCGAATTGACATTGTGTTGGTTTTAGGCCTCTCTAGGATTGGTTTTCTACTTTTCGTTCTATTAGGCTCAACTACGCGTGGGCGTTCCTTGCGTGGTGAAAACACTAAACTATCGTAGATCGATTTAACTTGTAGTAATTAAGCAAAACCCCATGCTATCATAGATCCAATGCAAACCATGGGGATAATCGGCTCTGAAAGCCGATTTACAGAAACACGGAGCCGATCACGGCTCGGATTTTACGATACTTATTTACCATGCGGGGAACCAATCGAACAATCCATCACCTTCTTGGCCGGTATAGGTCGTGGCACGCCCGAACCAAGACAGACGCGGCGTGCTGGAAGATCGGGCGTTGACCGGGACTAGGGCCCACCAGCCGCTCTGGGAGCCTCCCGGCTCTTCGTGTTGCTAGTCACTGCCCGCCGGTGAGTTTTGACAGGCAACACATTCTGGCACGCCCGGTGGGACATCAGCAGGAGGATGCTACATCAGCAGGATCATCTTCTTCCGTTATAGTTACAAGAATATCCTTTTATTTTTTGTGGCCGATCGTGATGATCGGCCGTACCACGTATGATCGTGGACCTTTCTATTCTGTCAGGCCAGTGGATAAGACCAGCCTCACCCCGTTTTTTGAAGCTTCAATGCGCTCACAGTAGTCAAACTGATTCGAGATCGGCTCTTGGTCTTCCGCTTCCCAGATGTTCGTGCCAGCAATGGAAACCTCGATAGAATCGTCTGCATGGATGACCTCCACTTCATCTCCGTCCCTTTCGAACCGGTGCATCGTGGATGGAATGCAGCGATTAGCGTGGATCCAATCCCTTCCTAGTAAGACGGCGTAGGTACTTTTGCATTCACGGCGAAAATGACGTGGGTATAGTTTTCCTTCCCACCGTCGGATCCACGTTAAGAACACCTTGCGTTTAGAACGGCCGTTGAAGTAAACAACGTGGCGTTGGTTTTGATCGGTCCGCCGTGGGCGTCCCAAACGTCGTAGCATGGAGTATGGCATGATGTTAGCCGCTCGGTGTCCACCAACATCTTTGACGGGTTGTCCATTGATGTAGCCCGTAGGTACAGCGCTTTGGATGTTTGTAACCCTTCTCGTGGCTTCTCAAAGATAATCGCCGTGGGCGCGATCAAGCTGTGCCATTGGTAGCATATTGGTTCGTGGCGCGCAACTCTGCGGAGTACGAACACCATGTTTGTGCCGGCCGATGCACGTGCATCGGCTTTTATTGGTTTAGGCGCCACTCTTTCCTTGTCGCGGCCCTCCGTCTCCGTAATCTGCCTTACTTTGGACGGGCGATCCGGCCGTGCCTTCTTTAGCGCGTGGAATCTGCGCTTCAGCTTCTTCTAAGTTACGCAGGCTGCACTCGCGCTTACGGTGTGTCCGAGTCCATCGGGCACCACCTTGGGCGGTGAAACCTGTCTTCTTCTTCGTCCCTGGTCCTCTCAAGGCCCTTCGTTCTAGTGGACTCCTTAGGGCGGCTCACGAGGTGGAGAGGTCAGACGTTCGAACACGATCTTGGCCTCGTGCCCTTCTTTTGTGGTCCACATTCAGGCGGTTGTCGGTGTAGCAATCGGCTCATTCCCACGTCCCAAATGCTTGAAGAAGGGCAATCCCAATGTTTGTCTGCGCCTTCCTTCTCTTTGGGTGGTCTCTTGGCGAGGTGCCCATGTTTTCATCGTCTCCGTCGTCTTTGGCGGCGTTGGTCGAGGCGTTCATATTTGTTAAGGAGGTGCGTGGAATGTGGCTTACGATATCGCACTCTCCTCACTTGTTCCTCTGTTAAGTACCGCCCACCATCGTGGGCTGGGCGATCGCGTGGACCGACCTTCTCTGTCTTTGCTTGAGTGATCGCCTCCTTCCTTGTACGTGTCATGGTGGTACCCAGACCCAGCCATGTTGACATCAAGCGAAAAGTCTAGTTGGCGTCTCGCGGGCCGAGCTCTATCATGTTGACCGGGAACGGGTTCGTGTCCACCTTCATGGCGAGCTGGCCGAGGATCAGTGACCTTGTTCTATTGCCATTTGGATCTGGCGCGCAGCTCTTTGCGATCATTGGTGGTGTGGGTGAGCGAATGATGCCACTTGCGATGGTCTCCCGTTCATCTCTGGCGGTGGGGATCTTGTGGCCTTGGTAACCTCAAGCTTTTCATTTCAGCGATAATCGAATATCTGCCGGCTTTGCTCACGTCGGTCAAACCCTTTCAAAGGCCCTGGCGCTTCACCCATTTGCGGACGAGTGCCCCGAGCCCACTCGGCCACGGCCACCTCCTGGTCTTGTGTAGGATCATCTTCTTCCGTAACTACCGGGCTTCTGGCCGTTGAACTCATCTTGGTATAACTTCGGTGGCGCTGTTCATACATCGTCGGTTTACGGGCCATGTGCCGATGAGTTGTACTCCACCGAAAGCGATCCTTGACGGGTGCTAAGAGCCCCACCACAGCCAGTCGATTGCTTCCTTCTCGGTTAAACGAGAATAACATCTTCTTGATGGTTACGGCGCTGGATGTATTCGACTCTGATTTCTCCCGCTTACTTGCGCCAGTGCGCAATGCCAGCCTCGGGCCTCGAATGGTCTTGGATGTGGGCTGTTCTTCTAGTTGCTTCAGTGCGAATTGAATCGGTGGCGAGGTGTACCACCCAAAGCTGGTCTGTTAGAGATTGTGCAAAAATCTCACGCATTTGATCCGATGCGAAATCATACCTAGCTGCGCCGGTATCGGCTACGTGCTCGATCGAGCTTGACCCCTCGACCCGCTGAATCTTGAGAACTCGGGAGCTTATATTTGGCGGTAGTGGAATCAGGTCAAACTCGTTGGGGTACGGCTTTGAGTAGCCGATCGGCGCCTTTTAAACCGGCGAACCGATCTCTCAAGATGGTAGTGATTTGGTCCACTGTTTGAGCTGCAGGGCTGGATTCTCATGGCTAGTTCGATGGCATACATGGCTAGCCACGCTTTGTTTCGGCGTCCATCCGGACACCGTTGCCCGAACGCCTGCCTCAAGATCTGCGGCGGGAACCCCTGCGGAGACTCCTCGGTTGCGATCTGGGCTGGCGCTAAGTTGTTGCATCCGCACGTAGGCACATATGTACCCATGGAATCTCCTTGGGTGGCTCGAACAGGTGGCAATCACTGGATCGCCTCGACCTTGTAGACAATGTATGCGCTGATCTGGCGGCTCTGGAGCCTTGGCGTGACGGCGATTGCGGTCTAGTGTGGGCGGTCTTTCTCCTTGGTGGGTTCCTAAAGTGGGCCCCGAGAGTACTGATGTTTCATGATCTCTGGACCACGCGACTGCAATCCGCCGAAGCGTTCACGGGCTCTCGAGTGGCGGTGTAGAGAATGAGCCACCATATAGTTGACTTCTGTCGCGAGCCTGGGCGTTCCTCGAAGGAACAGAGATCTACTTCATCGAGCACCCTGGGAGAATCCTTCCACTTGATGCCCAGCGTGCGGTCCTCTCGAAAAGAGCCGATGAGGTCGGCAAGAGCTCTTTGAGCTCGTCATACTTCGCTTTGTGCTCAGCAGAAGCTCGTCGTGCGTGACGGCCTGTTCTCCATCGCAGCTCGGACATTGATGTAGCGTTGTTGAATGTCCCACCGGTGCGAAATGTGTTGCTGTCAAAACTCACGGCGGGCGGTGACTAGCAACACGAAGAGCCGGAGGCTCCCAGGCGGCTGGTGGGCCCTAGTCCCTCGGTCGGCCATAAATCTTCCAAAGACGCGCGTCTGTCTTGGTTCGAGGTGCCACGACCTATACTGGCGGAAGGTGATGGATTGTTCCGATTGGTTCCTGCATGGTAAACAAGTATACGTAAAATCCGAGCCGTGATCTCGGCTCCCACTAAATCGGCTTTGAGCCGATTATCCCCATGGTTTTGCATTGGATCTATGATAGCATGGGGTTTTGCTTGATTACTACAAGTTAAATCGATCTCTACGATAGTTTAGTGTTTTCACCACGCAACGAACGTCCCACGCGTAGTTGAGCCTAATAGATCGAAAATAGTAGAAAACCAATCCTAGAGAAGGCCTAAAACCAACACAATGTCAATTCCGGGCGTCCCTCTAGGACCAATAAACCATATTTTCGTATTACGGATCGTTCAACCCGTTTGTGAGGCCTAACCACGTGGATATTAAACTAAACCTTGATGAACAAGGCACAACTATAACAGATCAAATCGACTAAATAGAAATCAAGCAAGATGCAACCCTTACCACCGGGAGACGGTGCAAGGATGGCGAGATAGCTAGAGGTAGCACAAGCAAGCAATCATAGTAAGAGTATCGATGCTAGCTCTAACAATCAGGTAAAGGTGTTACCGCCATCAACAAGGCTTGATCGAGTAACACCGGATAACGATAGTAAATCGCCTAGATCGCAAGGTGCGATCTAGGCAAAGCACTTACTACGAGAAAAACCCTAGAAACAAGGGTGGCGATCTTGAGATTGTTGTTGGTTGTGAACGTGATTGTCCTTGTCTTTCTCAATAACCCTAGGTACATATTTATAGTCCGGAGACTCTCTACTTTTGGAATAACTCTACAACTCTATCTTTATCTAAACATAAACGGAACCTAAACAAATACGACTCCTACTAAGATACAAGATACACGGGCAATTCAGCCCAAATCTACGCACTAGGCCGATCCAACCACACCTTGAATATATGTATCATCTAAGCCCATCTTGATCACGGCCCATCTCCGTCTTTGGCCAAAATACGGTGATAACAGGTTCGCATGTGTCAAATGATACAAAATCAAGAGACTCCAAAAGTCCATCAGAATGGAGTTTCTTCATGCGCTTTACACCAATATGACCTAGACGACAGTGCCACAGATAAGTAGTATTATCACTATCTACTTTGCATCTCTTAGCCTCAATGTTATGGATGTGTGTTTCATCCTTTTCGAGATTTAGAAGAAATAAACCATTCACAATAGGTGCATGACCATAAAATATGTTACTCATATAAATAGAACAACCATTATTCTCTGATTTAAATGAATAACCGTCTTGCAATAAACAAGATCCAGAAATAATGTTCATGCTCAACACAGGCACATAATAACATTTATTGAGGTTTAAAACTAATCCCGAAGGTAAAACTAAGGGAGGCGTCTTGACCATCACATCAACTCTTGATCCGTTGCCAACGCATCGTCACCTCATCCCTCGCATAAGCCGTCTATTCCGTAGCTCTGTTTGAGTTACAAATATTAGCAAGCGAACCGTATCAAATACCCGAGCACTACAATGAGGGCTAGTAAGGAAAACATCAATAACATGTATATCAAATATACCTTTGATGGTGCCCGACCTTCTTGTCCGCTAAGTACTTGACGATTCTTAGGTGACCCTTGTCCTTGCAATAGAAGCACTCAGTGTCCGGCTTAGGACCAGACTTGAGCTTCTTCTCAGCAGGGGCAACGCGCTTGCCGCCGCCTTTCTTGAAGGGCTTCTTTGCACCCTTACATTTCTTAAAGGTGGGGGGCTTGTTGACCATCAACACATGATTATTCCTTTTGATGTCCACCTCCGCTACTTTCATCTTAGCGAAGAGCTCAGTGATCATATCAGTGGAACCAATCTGATTGTGAGCAACTACAAAACTTTTGTAGCTAGGAGGGAGTGACTGCAGAACTCTGTCAATCTTGAGCTCCTCTGGAATCTTGCAGTCCAGTTGCTCAAGGCGTTGAGTGTAGCCCGTAATCTTAATGGCGTTCTCACTAACGGAACTCCCTTCCTCCATCTTGTAGTTAAAGAACTTCTCAGAGATCTCATATCTCTCGGAGCGCTGAGTGCGAAACATGGTTTTCAGCTCTTCGAGAATCTCAAAGGGCCCGGGATAGTCTTAAAACCGCTTTTCAAGTTCCGGTTCCATAGAAAACAACATGGTGCTCTGCATCACACCATAATCAACTTTGCTCGACTGATAGACAGCTTTCTCATTAGCTTAGCGATTGCGGAGGGGTCACCTAACGCTTTCCCAAGGACATAGTCCTTTTGACCGCCAGAGAGAATGATTCTTAGATTGCGGAACCAATTGGTGAAGTTAGACCCATTGTTTCTAAGCTTTTCCTTCTCAGCGAAAACGTTGAAGTTGAAGTTGTATTTAGCCATTTGATCTACAATATTTGCAAGTACAAATTAGACTATGTTCATGATAACTAGTTCAACTTTTAATCAAATTACTAGATGAACTCCCACTAAATTCAACATCCCTCAAGTTGCTTAGTGAACACGATCCAAATTCACCACACCTAATCCGATCATCACGAGAAGATATGTGGCTTCAATGGTGGACAACAAAGTGTCGATCATATCATTCATATGACTCATGCTTAACCTTTCGGTTCATGTGTTCCGAGGCCATGTCTGTACATGCTAGGCTCGTCAAGTTAGACCCAAGTATTTCCGCGTGTGCAAAAACTGGCTTGCACTCATTGTATGTGAGCGTAGAGTCTATAGCACCTGATCATCACGTGATGCTTGGACACGACAAACTTTCGCAACGGTGCATACTTGGGGAGAACACGGTTTTATCTTGATCTTTAAGTGAGGAATCATCTTATAATGCTACCGTCGCGATCTAAGCATAATAAGATACATAAAAGGATAAACATCACATGCATATAACTTTATGTGACATGGTATAGCCAATCTTCGCGCAATGATCTCCATCTTGTGCGTTCCGGCATGATCTCCATCACTCCACCATGATTGCCTCCACCACGAATAGCAACTACAACTATTGCTAACTACTTAGCGATAAAGTGAAACTATTACATGGCGCATAAGAAGTTGACACACAGGTCATACACAATTATAAAGACAACCATATGGCTCCTGCCGGTTGTGTACTCATCGACATGCAAGTCGTGAAACATTACAAAACATGATCATCGCATACATTATACACATCACATCTTGGGCCATACCATATCACAGAAAACACTCCCTGCAAAAACAAGTTAGACGCCTCTACTTTGTTATTGCATGTTTTACGTGGCTTATGGGAGTAGATGCTAAGAACGTTTCTTACCTAAGGAAAGCCACAACGGTGATATTATGTTTGCCAAACTCCGGTGTTAATCCCATGACAACTATAGTGAGAGAAACTGACATCCACCAGCCGCATGTGTGGAACAAGCCACACGTCAAGTGCGGAGCCGGTCTCGCGAACGACGTCGCGTAAGGTTGGCCTGGACCGCTTCAATCTCACTATCCCGCATCATAAGAAGAACACAAACAAGAGGCTTGCAACAGAAAACATCAACGCCCGCAACAACCATGTTGCGTTCTACTCGTGAAACACATCTACGCATAGATCTAGCTCTGATACCACTAAAGGGTTTCGCGGCATAGTAAATAAAAAATTTCTACGGATGCGAACAGATGGAAAGCCAAGATCTAATCTAGGAGATGCAAACAACAAGAGAGATTGGATTAGATCTTCATACCCTTGAAGATTCGCCGTGAGCGTTAAACCGGAACGTGGGTGATGTAGTCATACTCGCTTCTCCTCCTCGCGATCCGATCCGATCTAGCACCACAAGTGGCGGTGCCTCCGTGAGATGCACACGTGCAACACCTCGACGTATCCTCCTTCCTCGGACCAGCAAGTATGGTGGAGAGACGGATTGGATCTACAACACGACGTGGTGTGTATGGTGGAGAATTTGCGGCGAGCTTCGCCTACAAGATCGGGAGGGAGAGAGGAGGCGGAGGCGGCTAGGGTTGGAGGGAAGGTGTGTGGGTGCGCAGCCCTCTTTATATAGAGGGTGGGCGGCAACTAACCCTCCCCAAGCCAAGGCCGGGCCAAGGAGGAGGAGGTGGGGCAGGAAACCCCCTTCTAGAAGCTCTATCTAGGTTTAAACCCTCTTTGGCGGCTGGGCCCTATGGGCCTTGTGCCCCTGGCCCAATCGGCCAGGGCTCTTCCTCATAGGCCCATGCCCCTCCCGGAAGGTGGGGCCACGTTGGTCCCCTTGGAAGGTTCTAGAAGCTTCTACAATACCGATTAACTTGGAACAATTCAACTCCAAAAACTGCAGCGCCTTATATGAATCTTATTCTCGGAACCTCTCGTGATGTCCCGGATCCCATCGAGACTCGAACAAAAACTCATAAACCAATTATCCAATCTATCCTAGCGTCAAGACACGTTAAGTGTGTGACCTGCGGGTTCGAGAATATGCACATGATCTTCTATCAATAATCAGCGGTGCAGAAACCCATATTGACTCCCACACATTCATCGATGATCATATCGGATGAACCACGATGCCAGGATTCAATCAATCCCATATATATATTCCCTTCGTCTCGCGATATTTTACTTGCCCGAGATTTGATCGTCGATACCGTCATACCTAGTTCAATCTCGTCCACAGCAAGTACTTTACTCGTTTCGTAATCCGATATCACTTTGTGATTAACTCCTTAACCACATGCTTGCAAGCGGTGTTGATATCGATTACCGAGTGGGCCCGAAGTATATCTCTCCGACTTGGGAGGGACAAATCCCATCTCGATACATACAACCCAACAGGTACTTTCCGATCACCCGAGAGACACCTTTATGATCACCCTCTCATAGGATGACGTTTGATGACCTCAAAGCTTTCTTAGATACCGGGAGTTGTATTATCTCATGGTCTAAGGAATACAATATTTGACATAAGAAAAGCTTCGCAAGAGCGAACACGATGACACGATCTAATTGCTTCGCTTAGTTTGGTCATCCATCATATCATTCTCCCAATGATATGATCTCATTATTAATTGACAACTCATGTCCATGGTTAGGAAACCTTAACCATCATTAATCAATGAGCTAGTCCATAGAGGCGTACTAGGGACACGGTGTTGTTCACAAACCACACAAGTATTAAAGTTTCCGCTTAATACAATTCTAGCATGGAATATAAACATTATCATGAACAAGAATTATAATAATAACATCTTTATTATTGCCTCTAGGGCATAATTCCAACAGTATGTGGCCCAATGAGTGTAGCATCGTGCGGTGGTTATCGTTATGTTCTTACCTTCACGGATGACTTGAGTAGATATGCGTATATCTATTTCATGAAACATAAGTCCGAAACTTTCGAGAAGTTTAAGGAATTTCAAAGTGAGGTAGAGAATCAACGTAACAAGAAGATTAAATTTCTACGATCTGATCGTGGAGGTGAATATCTAAGTTACGAGTTTAGCGAGCATTTGAAGAAATGTGGAATACTTTCACAATTGACACCGCCGGGAACACCACAACGTAATGGTGTGTCCGAACGTCGTAATCGCACGCTCTTAGATATGGTTCATTCTATGGTGTCACTTACAGATTTACCGCTATCGTTTTGGGGTTATGTATTAGAAATAGCCGCATTCACTTTAAATAGGGCACCAGCTAAATCCGTTGAAACGACACCATATGAATTTTGGTTTGGGAAGAAACCTAAATTGTCGTTTCTTAAAGTTTGGGGTGTCGAAGCTTATGTAAAGAAGTTACAGCCCGACAAGCTTGAACCCAAAGCGGAAAAATGAGTCTTCATAGGATACCCAAAGGAAACTATTGGATATAGCTTCTATCATAGATCCGAGGGCAAAATCTTCGTTGCCAAGAATGGATCCTTTCTAGAGAAGGAGTTTCTCTCGAAGAAGCATTTGGAAGGAAAGTAGAACTCGACGAGGTTGTTGAACCTTCTCTCGAACTTGCGGGTAGCGCATCACCGGAAGTAGTTCCTGTGGCGCCTACACCAATAAGAGAGGAAGCTAATGATGTTGATCATGAAACTTCGGCTGAAGTTACTACGAAACCTCGCAGGTCAACGAGAACTCGTACCACTCCTAATTGGTATGATCCCGTTATGAGTGTCATGTTGGTGGACAACACCGATGAACCTGCGACATAGGAGGAAGCGATGATGAGCCCAGATTCCAATAAATGGCAAGAGGCCATGAAATACGAGATTGGATCCATGTACGAAACCAAGTATGGACTTTGGTGGACTTACCGGATGGCCGGAAGGCTGTCGAGAACAAATGGATTTTCAACAAGAAAACAAATGCTGATGGTAATGTTAGTGTCTATAAAGCTCGACTTGTCGCAAAAGGGTTTCGACAAAATCAAGGAGTTGACTACGATGAGACTTTCTCACCGGTAACAAAGCTAAAGTCTGTGAGGATTATGTTAGCGATCGCTGCATATTATGATTATGAGATATGGCAGATGGATGTCAAAACGGCGTTCCTCGATGGAGACATTGACGAAGAGTTGTATATGGTACAACCCAAAGGTTTTTCGATCCTAAAGATGCTAACAAGGTATGCAAACTTCAACGGTCCATATATGGATTAAAGCAAGCATCCCGAAGTTGGAATCAACGTTTTGATAAGGTAATAAAAATCTTTGGTTTTATACAAACTTATGGAGAAGCTTGTATTTACAAGAAAGTGAGTGGGAGCTTTGTAGCATTCTTAATACTATATGTAGATGCCATATTGTTGATTGGGAATGATGTAGACCTTCTTAATAGTGCCAAAGATTATTTGAATAATAGTTTTTCAATGAAAGATCTTGGCGAAGCAGCTTACATATTAGGCATAAAGATTTATAGAGAAAGATCGAGACGCCTAATATCATTGTCACAGAGTACATATTTCGACAAAGTTATAAAGAGGTTTGGAATGGAAGATATAAAGAAAGGGTTCTTGCCCATGTTTCCCAATACGATCTTGAGTAAAACTCAAAGTCCTGCAACGACAGAAGATAGAGAAAGGATGAGTAAGACTCCCTATGCCTCAGCCATAGGATCTCTTATGTATGCCATGCTATGTACAAGACCCGACATTACATACGCTGTTAGTTTGACTTGCAGATATCAAAGTGATCCAGGAGTGGATCATTAGACAGCGGTCAAAACCATCCTTAAGTACTTGAGAAGAACTAAGGATATGGTTCTTTCTTATGGAGGTGATGAACAACTCGTTGTTAATGGTTACACCGATGCTAGTTGGAACACCGATCCGGATGATTCTAAATCTCAATCTGGATACGTATTTACTTTGAATGGTGCAACAGTTAGCTGGAGGAGTGCAAAGCAAAGCGTTGTGGCGAGATCTTCAACTGAATCGAAATATATAGCTTCTTCGGAGGCTTCACAAGAGGCGATATGGATGAAGGAGTTCATTACAGAGCTCGGTGTGGTTCCAAGTGCGCTAGACCCAATGTCTATCTACTGTGATAACATGGGCGCCATAGCCAATGCGCAAGAACCAAGGTCACACAAGAAGCTGAAGCACATCAAGCTACGTTTTCACGCTATTCGAGAGCATGTCCAAGATGGTGACATAAAGATTTGTAAAGTACACACAGATCTGAATGTGGCGGATCCGTTGACTAAACCTCTCCCGAGGGCAAAACATGACCAGCACCAAACCGCCATGGGTGTTCGGTATATTACCATGTAATCTAGATTAGTTGACTCTAGTGCAAGTGGGAGACTGTTGGAGATATGCCCTAGAGGCAATAATAGAAGTGGTTATTATTATATCTTTGTGTTTATGATAAATGTTTACATTCATGCTATAATAGTATTAATCAGAAACATTAATACTTGTGTGATTTGTAAACTAAATTAGAGTCCCTAGTAAAGCCTCTTTGTAATACTAGCTTGTTAGTTAATAGATGATCGTGGTTTCCTGGTCATGAACATTGAGATGTTGTTAACAACGAGATCATATCATTAGGAGAATGGTATGATGGACATACTCCTATAGATAAGCGTAGCATTAAGATCAAGTCATTTCAATAGTTCATTTGCTATAAGCTTTCTGATACATAGTAACCTAATTCCTTCGACCATGAGATCATGATAATCACCATCACCGGAAGGATACTTTGATGACATCAAACACCACACCATAACTGAGTGGTTATAAAGGTGGCATTGAGTGTTCGGAAAGTATGGGTTGAGGCACATGGATCAAGAGTGGGATTTGTCCATCCATATGACGGATAGATATACTCTGGGCCCTCTCGGTGGAATGTCATCCAATTGGCTTGCAAGCATGTGACTGGCTCACAAGGGATCACATATCACGGGAACGATAAAAGAGTACTTATCGGTAACGAGGTTGAACTAGGTATGCAGAGATACCGACGATCAAAACCTCGGATAAGTAAACTATCGTGAGACAAAGGGAAATTGGTACCGTATGTAATTGGTTCATTCGATCGCAAAGTAATCGTAGAAATATGTGGGAGCCATATGAATTTCCAGATTCCTCTATTGGTTATTGATCGGAGAAGTGTCTCGGTCATGTCCGCCTAATTCACGAACTGTAGGGAGACACACTTAAGGATTCAATGTTGTTTAGTAGATATGGAATGTTAGTAGGGATACCGATGTTGTTCGGAGTCTCGGATGGGATCCGGGATATCATGAGGAGATCTGGAATGGTCCGGAGAATAAGATTCATATAAAGAAAGTCCGATTCCGGAGTTCGGGAAAGATTCCGATGTTTTCATCGGAGAGGTTCTAGAAGGGTCTAGAAGGTTCACCGGTCCGGAAAGGGAATGGTCCATGAATGTGTCATAGGTAAGTGGAATGATTGGATCATATCCTAGGTCACTTGGTGTGAGCATTTGCAAGAGAGAATTAAAGCTCTAAATTGAAAGTAAAATGGGAAGTTTGAAAAGTCAAACTGGAACAATGGTTTTCTAGTGGAAGAAGAAACAAGTCCTTCTCTCAATCCAACTTGGGTTTGGGTTTGGATTCAAATCCACCCCTCCCAAGGCTGCCCCCTCTCATAAATAGAGGGGGAGGGCTGCCCCAAAACACCAAGCCCTAGCCCCTCTCCACCCGCATCGTCGCCGCCTTGCGCCGCCGTCGGACCGTCGCCATCGCCCTAGCCGCCGCCGACACCTCCTCCTCCTCCCGGTCGTCTAAACCCTAGATCACCGGGAAACCCTAGATCCACCATAACTCGCACCAGCTTAGGCGAAGTCCTGCGGGGTCTTCCCTCTACTTCTAACACCACGTCGTCATGCTGCCGGAATCGCGAGGGGAGAACTACAACCTCCGCTGCCTGCTGGAACAAGGGAGAGGAAGGTCTTCATTGAGTACCAAACGTGTGACCGACTGCGGAAGCGCTGCCGGAACGTAGCGCCGGAAGGATCGTCTACGCGATCTTGAGATTGGCAAGTGTACGACTACATCACTCACGAGAATCTGCTCTCGTTAACCGCTTTGGAATCATCGAGGGTGAGTGCTTCTATCGACTCGTTGCTACAATCTAGTAGATAGATCTTGGCTTGTTTGTGTGCATGCGGTAGAAATTTTTTCTTTTTCCATGCTACGAACCCCTTTAACCACTGCGACCTCTGTGTCGAGCTTTTTGGGTCCTTCCTGTCCTTCGGGTAGCGCAGCCCCCGAGTGCTCTTCCTCTTCGGGTGTTCCCTTGGGGAATTTCCTTTTGATGGATGGCACGCAGATCTGCTCGAGGAACACACCTCGTGGCACTCGTGCGCAGGTGGAGCCAATGTTGGCGAAGTCCGGCCTCTTTGTTGCTTTCTCAACGTCTTAAGCTCGCGGTCAAGTCTCCTTCGAGTGAATTGTAGAATGAATGCGCGATGATCATGTCGGCTGGCGTCAGTCAGACTCTTCATCGCCCAGCCCGGTTGAGCATTTGATCACCCACCAAGCATTGCGCCGCAGATCTTGGCCATCCTCATGCCGTGGATGAGAGCCTCTTATTCGGCTTTGTTGTTGGAAGCTCGAAATTTCATCCGGAGGACGTACTTCATCTTGTCCCCCTGCGGGGATGTCAGTATGACCCCGACTCCTGCTCCAGCCTCGCGTTTGGAGCCATCAAAGTGCATCGTCCATGACTGTGTCATGTTCGGGGTGTCCGGTAGCTGCAGTTCCATCCAGTGGACGAGGAAGTCCGGGAGGACCTCGGACTTGATCGCATGGCGCTTCTCGTAGACTATGTCTAGAGGGGACAACTCGATGCCCCACAGGGCCACGTGTCCTGTGGCCTCCGGGTTGTTCAGGATGCTGTTCAGGGGTGCCTCGTTGACGACCCCATCACCTGATGCTCCTGGAAGGAGTGGCTCAGCCGACGAGCCGGCATGAACACGCCGTAGGCGAGTTTCTAGTAGTGAGGGTACCTCTGTTTTGTTGGCGTCAATACCTCGCTGAGGTAGTAGATTGGGTGCTGGACCCCATGGGTCTTGCCATATTCGGGTCGTTCGACCACGAGCACGGTGCTTACCACCTGGTGTGTGGCTTCTATGTATAGCAGTAGAGGCCCGCGTTCCTTTGGCGTGACCAGGACAGGCGAGGTGGAGAGCAGCCGCTTCAGATCTTCGAATGCATCGTCCGCTTTGGGTGTCCACTCGAATTTATGCGCTTGGCTTTGATAGAAAAGCGGGGCCTTTTCACCCATGGTGATGAACCTGCTCGGCGCCCGATGCGTCCAACTAGTGTTTGGGCGCTTTGAGGTTCTTCGGTTTCTCCATGGCCATTATGGCCTAGATTTTCTTCGAGTTCGCCTCGATCCTCATTTGGGAGATGAAGTAGCCAGCGGTTGACGATGGGACGCCAAAGGCGCACTTTCTCGTTTTAGCTTGATCTTGTATCGATCAAGGTTGTCGAACGTCTCGGAGATTGTCGATGTCTTGGCCTCCTTGTTTTGAGTACTATGTCGTCCGGCATAGACTTGTATGTTCGCGGCGGCTCTTGAGCATGCTTGCGTGCACCGCTAATCACGTGGCACCTCGTTCTTCACCCAAGGGCATTGTGTTGTAGCAGAACACTCTGAACGGCGTGATGAACGCCGTTTTCTCCTGATCTTCAACCTTCAGCCGAATCTGATTGTAGCCTAGGCATCGAGGAGGGAGAGTTTCTCGCATCCTGCAGTCGAATCGATAATCTAATCGATCCTAGGGAGGGGAAGTGATCCTTCGGGCAGTGCTTCTTCAGCGATGTGATGTCGACGCACATCTGTAGGATGTCCGTGTCCTTTTTAGGGACCATCACGGTGTTGGCCAGCCACTCGCTTTCCTAGATCTCCCTGATGAAATTAGCATCGAGCAGTCTGTTGACTTCGACTCCGATGGCTTCGGCCCGTGGCTCGGACAATCATCGGATGGACTGTTTGATGGGCTTGGTATCTAGGAACACATTGAGTGCATGCTCGGCGAATTCCCTAAGAACTCCTGGCATGTCCGCAGGACACCAGGCGAAGATTTCCCAACGCTCATGGAGGAATTCGACGAGCGCGCTTTCCTATGTGGGGATGAGGTCATTGGTGATCAGCGCCGTCTTGGAGGCATCCGTCGGGTGGACCTGCACCTTCTTCGTGTTGACTGTTGAGTCGAACGACATGTCGGGTGCGTTTTGCCTCGAGACCGGGGGTGCCCCATTGTCCATCACCTCTCGTAGCCTTGTGAGCTCCTCCTGCATGCCGAATGATTGGGAGATTCTGTTGAAGTCCCTGTCGCAGTGGTCCGACCGGGTGAAGCTCCCCTAGACCGTGATGACGCCCCTAGGTCCTGGCATCTTGAGTAGGAGGTACGCATAGTGCGGTACTGCCAGGAACCTTGCGAATGCCACGCGCCCGAGGATGACGTGGTATTGTGATGGTCAGTCCACCACTTCGAAATCGAGTCGCTCGCACCGAAAGTTGTCGGGCTTTCCAAAGATGACGTCGAGCCATATTTTTCCTAGGGGGAATATGCCCTTCCCTGGGACGATGCCGTGGAACGTTGTGTCGGATTGTTCCAGGCTGCACAGCGGGATCCGCATTGCTGCTAAGGTGCTAGCGAACATTAGATTGATGCCGCTGTCGCCGTCCATGAAGACGTGTCTCATCTCAAACCCTCCGATCTACGCCTCGAGCACCAGGGCAGCATGACCTGCGCGAGGGATCTGGCGGGGGTGATCCGAACGGCTGAATGTGATGCAGGACTCCGAACCACTGAGGTACTCAGGGATGGCGGGTGGAGCGGGCATAGCCAAACTGACTTGGCGGGTGATTTTATTTTGCATCCTGTTTGTTGGGCGCCCCTTTTGGATCATCAATGACCCTTTCGGCGCGGGGTACCCGTTTTCGCCATTGTTCTCCGTGGGTGCGATCGGGTGATTCGAGGGTCCCACAGGTGGTGGTGGAGGAGCTCAGTGGGCGTCACTGGCGGTGTGTGCCCGTACCGTGGTTCGGGCTTCTTGTCTCATCTGGGACATGCTCTCGCTGAGTTTCTGGAACTCACGGCAGTCTTTGAGCATGTGGCTTGCCTTCTTTTTGCCATCCTGCTTGTCGATGTAGAAGTGGATGGTGCATGGGCCTAACAACTTGTCGTATGCTGAGGGATCGTCGTCGCGGCCGCGGCGTTGCCACATTTGCGTTGAGCGTCCTCCATCACGGAAGTTGTTTCCACGGTATCCACCGCTGCTGCTGTTGCTTTCGTTGCGACGGTCGGCGTAGCCAGCCGCGACCATGTCGGATCCATCGTGATCGTCATAGACGTGCGATCTTCATTTGCTACGGCGCTCGCGTTGGTGGCCGTAGTCATCTTCATCCTCTGAATGTGCTCGGTGGACGGAGTCCTCACCATCTTCCCACCTGTTGGCGATGTCCATGAGGTGGTCGAGTGTCTTGGGCTTGACGCGCCTAAGTTCTTCCTTGAAGTCTTGGCGTTTTACGCCATCCTTGAAGGCACCGATTGTTCCTTCCTCAGAGATGTGTGTCGCGGAGTTCTTGATGTTGGACCAGCGTAGTATATACGAGCGAATGGATTCGCCCGTTCGTTGGGTACAGTCCCTCAGTTCTTCGATCGAGGTGTAGGGTTTCGTAGCATGGAAAACAAAAAAATTCTACCGCATACAAACAAACAAGCCAAGATCTATCTACTAGATTGTAGCAACGAGTCGATGGAAAAACTTACCCTCAAAGATTCCAAAGTGTTTAACGAGAGCGGATTCTCGTGGGTGATGTAGTCGTACTCTTCCCGATCTCAAGATCGCGTAGACGATCCTTCCGCCATGCTCGGCAGCGCTCCCGATCGGTCACATCGCTGCGTTACTGGCGAAGACCTTCCTCTCCTTGTTCCAGAAAATGGAGGTTGTAGCACTCTCCTCGCAATTCCGGCAGCACAACGACGTGGTACCAGAAGTAGAGGGGAGATCTCGCAGGGCTTCGCCTTAAGCCGGAGCGAGTATGGTGGAGTATGAGAGAGCTCATCGACGATCTAGGTTTTAGACTCACCAAGGAGGAGGTGCTAGAGCCGGCGGCTAGGGTTTGGGGCACCCCAAGTCGGCGGCTAGGGCAAAAACCCTAGGGGGCGGCGGCGGCTATGGTGGGCAGCAGCTACTAGGGTTTGAGGAGAGGTACTTGTGTCTCCTAGGAGGGAACCCTGCCCCTCCTTATATAGGTGGAGGGGCCGGCCGGCCAAGGGAAGGGAGTGGAGTCCCTCCCCAACTCGGCTTGGGTGGTGCGCCGGCTTGGGGAGGAGGGACTCCCTCCCCAACTCGGTTTCACCTTCCTCCTCTTTTCCTCTTTCCAAATTTAGCCGTTTGACTTTTCAATTTAGCTATTTGACTTTTCAAACTAGGATTTGAATTAATCCTTTATTTGGAACAGCGATGACACTTAGTACATGATGCAATCATTCCAACTTACAATGACACATTCATGTACCCTTCCTCCGGAGTGGGACATTCCGAACCTTCTAGAACATTCCGATGAAAACACTAATCATTCCCCAACTCCGAAACGGGACTTTCCTTATATGAATCTTATTCTCCGGACCATTCCGGATCTCCTCGTGATATCTCGGATCCCATCCGAGACTCCGAACAACATTCGGTCTCTTTCTCATCATACCATAACTACTCAAACAACGTCGAATCCTTAAGTGTGTCTCCCTACGGTTCGTGAATTATGCGGACATGATCGAGACACTTCTCCGAACAATAACCAATAGAGGAATCTGGAAATTCATATGGCTCCCACATATTTCTACGATTACTTCATGATCGAATGAACCACTTACATACGATACCAATTTCCCTTTGTCTCACGATACTTTACTTATCCGAGGTTATGGTCGTCGGTATCTCTGCATACCTAGTTCAACCTCGTTACCGATAAGTACTCTTTTCTCGTTCCCGTGACATGTGATCCCTTGTGAGCCAGTCACATGCTTGCAAGATAATTGGATGACATTTCACCGAGAGGGCCCAGAGTATATCTATCCGTCATATGGATGGACAAATCCCACTCTTGATCCATGTGTCTCAACCAATACTTTTCAAACACTCAATGCCACCTTTATAGCCACCCAGTTACGGTGTGGTGTTTGATGTCATCAAAGCATCCATCCGATAAAGGTGATATGCATGATCTCATGGTCGAAGGAATTAGGTTACTATGTATCAGAAAGCATATAGAAATTGAACTATTGAAATGACTTGATCTTTATGGTACGCTTATCTATAGGAGTATGCCCATCATATCATTCTCCTAACGATATGATCTTGTTGTTAATAACATCTCAATGTTCATGATAGGGAAACCACAATCATCTATTAACCAACAAGCTAGTATTATATAGAGGCTTTACTAGGGACTTCAAATTAAGTTTACAAATCACACAAGTATTAATGTTTCCTTGTTAATACTATTATAGCATGAATGTAAACATTTATCATAAACACAAAGATATAATAATAACTACATTTATTATTGCCTCTAGGGCATATCTCCAATAGTCTCCCACTTGCACTAGAGTCATCTAATCTAGATTACATGGTAATATACCGAACACCCATGGCAATTTGGTGCTGGTCATGTTTTGCCCTCGGGAGAGGTTTAGTCAACGGATCCGCCACATTCAGATATGTGTGTACTTTGCAAATCTTTATATCCCATCTTGGATATGTTCTCGAATAGCGTGAAAACGTAGCTTGATATGCTTCAGCTTCTTGTGTGACCTTGGTTCTTGCGCATTGGCTATGGCGCCCATGTTATCACAATAGATAGACATTGGGTCCAGCGCACTAGGAACCACACCCAGCTCTGTAATGAACTCTTTCATCCGTATCGCTTGTGAAGCCTCAAAGCGACCATGTATTCCGATTCTTGAAGATCTCGCCACAACGCTTTGCTTTGCACTCCTCCAGCTAATCACTGCACCATTCAAAATAAATACGTATCCAGATTGTGATTTAGAATCATCCGGATCGGTGTTCCAACTAGCATCGGTGTAACCATTAACAACGAGCTGTTCATCACCTCCATAAGAAAGAACCATATCCTTAGTTCTTCTCAAGTACTTAAGGATATTTTTGACCGCTGTCCAATGATCCACTCCTGGATCACTTTGATATCTGCTAGTTAAACTAACAGCATATGCAATGTCGGGTCTAGTACATAGCATGGCATACATTAGAGATCCTATGGCTGAGGCATAGGGAGTCTTACTCATCCTTTCTCTATCTTCTGCCGATGTCGGACTTTGAGTTTTACTCAAGGTCGTATTGGGCAACATGGGCAAGAACCCTTTCTTGCTTTCTTCCATTCCAAACCTTTTTAGAACTTTGTCCAAATATGTACTTTGTGACAATGATATTTGGCGTTTCGATCTATCTCTATAAATATTTATGCCTAATATGTAAGCTGCTTCGCCAAGATCCTTCATTGAAAAACTATTATTCAAATATTCCTTGACACTATTAAGAAGGTCTACATCATTCCCAATCAACAATATGTCATCTACATATAGTATTAAGAATGCTACAGAGCTCCCACTCACTTTCTTGTAAATACAAGCTTCTCCATAAGTTTGTATAAAACCAAAACTTTTGATCACCTTATCAAAACGTTGATTCCAACTTCGGGATGCTTGCTTCAGTCCATAGATGGACCGTTGAAGTTTGCATACCTTGTTAGCATCTTTAGGATCGACAAAACCTTTGGGTTGCATCATATACAAATCTTCATCAATGTCTCCATTGAGGAATCTTTGTTTTGACATCCATCCGCCATATCTCATAATCATAATATGCAGCGATTGCTAACATAATCCTCACAGACTTTAGCTTCATCGGTGAGAAAGTCTCATCGTAGTCGACTCCTTGAATTTGTCGAAACCCTTTTGCGACAAGTCGAGCTTTATAAACGATAACATTTCCATCAAGATCTGTTTTCTTCTTGAAAATCCATTTGTTCTCGATGACCTTTCGCCATCCGTAAGTCCACCAAAGTCCATACTTGGTTTTCATACATGGATCCAATCTCGATTTCATGGCTTCTTGCCATTTATTGGAATCTGGGCTCATCATCGCTTCCTCATATGTCTCGGGTCATCGGTGTTGTCCACCAACATGACACTCATAACGTATCATACCAATGGAGTGGTACGAGTTCTCGTTGACCTGAGGCTCAGAGCAACTTCAACCAAGTTTCATGATCATCATCATTAGCTTCCTCTCTAATTGGTGCAGCACCACAGAACTTCTTCCGTGCTGCTACTGCAATTTCGAGAGAAGGTTCGACAACCTCGCCGAGTTCTACTTTCCTTCCATCACTTCTTCGAGAGAAATTCTTCTAGAAAGGATCCATTCTTAAACGAAGATTTTGCCTTGGATCTATGATAGAAGGTATACCCAATAGTTTCCTTTGGGTATCCTATGAAGACGCATTTTTCCGCTTTGGGTTCAAGCTTGTCCTTTGTAACTTCTTTACATAGGCTTCAACCCCAAACTTTAAGGAACGACAATCTAGGTTTCTTCCCAAACCATAATTCATACGGTGTCGTTTCAACGGATTTAGACGGTGCCCTATTTAAAGTGAATGCGGCTGTTTCTAATGCATAACCCCAAAATGATAGCGGTAAATCTGTAAGTGACATCATAGAACGAACCATATCTAAGAGAGTTCGATTACGACGTTCGGACACACCATTACGTTGTGGTGTTCCCGGCGGTGTCAACTGTGAAAGTATTCCGCATTTCTTCAAATGCTCGCCAAACTCGTAACTTAGTATTCACCTCCACGATCAGAACGTAGAAATTTAATCTTCTTGTTACGTTGATTCTCTACCTCACTTTGAAATTCCTTAAACTTCTCGAAAGTTTCGGACTTATGTTTCATGAAATAGATATACCCATATCTACTCAAGTCATCCGTGAAGGTAAGAACATAACGATAACCACCGCGTGATGCTACACTCATTGGACCACATACATCGGTATGTATGATTTCCAATAAGTCCGTAGCTCGCTCCATCATACCAGCAAATGGAGTCTTAGTCATTTTACCCATCAGACATGCTTCGCATCTATCAAGTGATTCGAAATCAAGTGATTCAAGAAGTCCATCGGAATGGAGTTTCTTCATACGCTTCACTCCAATGTGACCAAGACGACAGTGCCACATATAGGTCGAGTTATCGCTTGATTTCAACCGTTTAGCCTCAATGTTATTAATATGTGTATTTCCACTATCGAGATTCAATAACAATAGACCATCTATCAAAGGTGCATGTGCATAAAACAACAACCATTATTCTCGGACTTAAACATGTAACCGTCTCGCAATAAACAAGATCCCGATATAATGTTCATGCTCAACGCAGGCACCAAATAACAATTATTTAAGTATAAAACTAATCCCGATGGTAGATGAAGGGGTAGCGTGCCGACCGCGATCACATGAACCTTTGATCCGTTTCCCACGCGCATCGTCACATCGTTCTTCGCTAGTTTCCGTTTATTCTGCAGCACTTGTTTCGAGTTACAAATATGATCAACCGAACCAGTATCAAATACCCAGGCACTACTACGAGTACTAGTGAGATACACATCAATAACATGTATATCAGATATACCTTTCTTCTTGATGTTGCCGTTCTTCAAATCCGCCAAGTACTTTGGGCAATTCCGCTTCCAGTGACCTTTCTCCTTGCGGAAAGCACTCAAGATCGGGCTTAGGTCAGCCTTGGTCTTCTTCGGTCACGTGGTAACTTTCTTACCACCCTTCTTGAAGTGTCCCTTCTTCTTAGACTTGCCTTTCTTGAATTTGGTGGTCTTATTTACCAACAACACTTGGTGCTCTTTCTTGATCTCCACTTCTGCAGATTTCAACATGGCAAAGAGTTCTGGCAACATCTTGTTCATGTTTTGCATGTTGTAGTTCATCACAAAGTTCTTGTAACTTGGTGGTAGTGATTGCAGGACACGGTAAATCCCCAAAGCATTAGGAATCACAATGCCCAAGCTTTGAAGTTTGTTTGCGTGCCCAGACATCTTAAGCACGTGCTCACTGACGGAGCTGCCCTCTTCCATCTTGCAGTTAAAGAACTTTTCAGAAGCCTCATAGCTTTCAATTGCCCCATGAGTCTCAAAGATCAATTTGAGATCCTCGACAATATCATATGGGTCTGAATTCTCAAATCTTTTCTGAAGCTCCGATTCTAAACCATACAAGATAGCACACTGAACTGTGGAGTACTGAGTCTTCCGAGTGAGGTAAACGTACTTTACTTCATCGGAGCATCACCGCAGTGGTCACCCAAATGTGCATCCGGACATAGGTCAAATTACCGGTGTGAGGACAATCCTCAAATTATGGAACCAATCCGAAGTTGCTTCCATTGTTTTCAACTTTTCTCTAGGAACGCATTAAAATTGATGGTAGGGGCTGCCATTGATCTACAACATATTTGCAATAGTTTAGACTAAGTTTATGACAAATTGAGTTCATATTAATAAAATTAATCTAGGTGAACTCCCACTCAAAACAACATCCCTCACATTGTTTTAGTGATCACACGAACCAAATCCACTACATCAATACCGATCATCACGAGAGTTGATATAGTTTCGATGGCGAACAATCGTCATGTTCATCATATCTACTATATGATTCATGCTTTACCTTTCGGTGATCCGTGTTCCGAGACCATGTCCGCATACATGCTAGGCTCACAAGATCAAACCTTAGTTTCCGCATGAGCAACTGCTTGCTCACGTTGTATACACTTGCGGAATCTAACACACGATCATCACGTGGTGCTTGAAACAACAAGCTTTAGCAACGGTGCTAACTAAGGGTGAACACTTTATGACTTGAAATTCATGTGCATGAGGGATCATCTTATAATGCTACCGTCGTCTACTAAGCAATACAAGATGCATAAAGGATTAACATCACATGCAATTCATAATATGTGATATGATATGGCCTTTCTTCTTTGTGCTTCCGATCTCCATCTTCAAGCATGAACATGATCTCCATCATCACCGGCATTGCATCAAGGTCAATGACGCTTCTCCATGGTTGTCGTCCACCGGCTTCAACTATTACAACTACTTTGAATAGACATGCGGGTCTTAACATAAATTAAAGACAACCATATGGCTCCTGCCGGTTGCCAACTTACAATAAGGAACATTGCATACATCTGTTAGACCCCTCCTTTGTAAAGGAAAGGATCCCTGTGATTGCAATGCTAGTCCCTGGATCAATGCTAGCATCCACAGTTTAAGATGAAGTACACAGATACAAAGGTCGTTTATTACATTCATTCCAGAGATAAACATAGTCTTTTATAACTCAGGGCCAAAGGCCTAATACAAGAGTTTAAGGAATAAGTAAATAAACACAAGTCTTCATCTTCATGTGCCACAGGCAAGCATGTTGAGTGTAGACTCATGACTCCTACTCATCATCGGAGTAACCTGCAACATCACAAGTTACGACCCACAGAGGGTCAATACTTTGGAATAATCTTGGCAAGTGATACCTTAGTAAATTTTAAGTGGACTATATTACTATATGCATTTTGGCTAAGTGTAGCGTGGCTTGCTTTGCTTGAAAATAGGTTTTTCCTATTAGTTGAAAACACTAAGTTTTCTTTATCAAAACTTCCCAAGAAACCACCAATAGACATTGGGGTCCTTCACCCTTGTTCACCCACAAATTTTACTTAGAAGTTGGAGTGATGAGATTCTTGTAGCTTCCATGTCTTGATGCTCAAATTGTCCATTGCCTTGGACTAGGCTAAGTACTTAGGTTTTCCATCTGCAGAGGTTGTGCACTTTCCCCACCAGACTTGGTTTCCCAAGACAGGACCTTTCAGAAGCCTTTCCTTAGTCAAATGGACGCGTTCCAACCTATCATCCCAGCTACCACCAACTGTCCAAATGACTAAGTTCTAGCAACCTATATGATCAAGGCAGAGCCCATATTGCCAAGTGGTTGCACTGTAAGCTTTCTCAACACTTGGCCTCCAAATCCCTTTGTGCCTGGGTGGCATACCACAAGGGAGATACACAATCCAAGTCCATGGCCTTGTGTAACCACTCAACATAACCCAATCCTTCCATTCCACCCAGGAGGTTCATTTGACTTAGTTGTTTTATTAAGAAAGTATAAGTCTCATGACTTAGAAATATTTTTATCATAGTAAGTATAGATTTTCACCAACCCTTGTTTGCTAAATAGCTAGGCTAAGCATGGTAGGATAACTTAACTTAGGAAAAATTCCCTAGAAATTCTACAATTCTACACTACTTAAGATTTCCCAACTTAGCACTAGGCAAAAAAAGCATGCAAGACTTAGCAAAATATCTAATGCTAGTACAAAACATAGGATAGAAATATTCATGAAAATATCACTTGCCTTGGCAGTGGGGAGAGTAGCACACTTCACAATCACAATCACTAGCAAAATCTACAAAAATCATAGCATACAATTACACACAATTATATACAATCAAAAATAATATGAATGCATGCATGCTAGAATTTACCAAGTGGTGATTTTGAAAACTCCACCAAGTATGCACATGTTTACAAAAACTTAACAAGTCACAAGTTTGCCAACTAAACTTATTTGGCACTAATACAATTTTACCAAAATAAATCTATATTTAAAATAGCCTTAAACATGTTTCTACAAATAAAGTCATTTTAACTGTTACTATTTGTTAAACACATTGGATATTCAGAAAGGTCTTGTTTCACTGAATCCAACGGTATAAAGTTTGCAAAAAACCAACGTGGCAATCAAAAGTTATAAGTATTTGAAATTTGGATCAAATTCTGGTTTTAAATCTATTTTTAGTTCTAATACTTGCCACGCGTCGTGTTGTGATTTGTGCGTACCGGTTCGCACCGGATCGAGCTCTGTAGCCGCAGGATCTAAATAGATCGTACGCTCCAGATCGCGTACCTCTTCGCCGTTTAATGAATCTATCCTAACGCTTGGATCAAGATCCAACGACGCCACAAGCGACTATGTCTGGCGGTAGCGTGGCGTCGCCGAAGCGGGCGCTCGGTCTCTGGCGCTAAGCGTTCGAAGTCGTCGCGAGAGGAGAAGGGCCATGCCAGTTCGCAAGAAATTGCTGAAGCTCAAGGTAGCGTCGGTTTGAAGGGCATCTTGACACGGCGAGGTTGCTCGTCGAGTTACTGGCGTCGGGTGGTTGTTGTCGGAGTAGTTGCGAGGTTCGCCCTAACACAAGCCAAGAGGTTTAGGAGATGCGCAGAACGTGGCGAATAATCTCGTGTGAGTCGAAGTGAAGGCGCCGCGGGACTTACGAATTTGGTCGCGAGTCGAGGTGGTTGTCGGATGCTTGGCGTCGGCGAGCAGCGACACGAGGCGACAGATGGTGGTGGGGTCAGGAGGTGCGCAAGGAGATTGCGAAATGGCTCGAACGAGTCAGAGAGGAAGGGGCGCACGAAACTTACCGGAATCGATCCCCGGAGTGAGCTCTGTCTGCGGCGGTGTTGTGTGAGTCGTGGGCAGCCTGGTGGTGTGAAGGCAGAATTGACTGGAGGGAAATGGTCGCTAGGAAGTGGGGATCTTATAGCCGGAGCCTCGATAGGAAACACTCGCGGATTAATGCCCAATTATGCCGCGCCATTACCGGCCATGACTGCCGCTGCGACGTGGTCGCGAGCGCGGTTTGGGGAAGACGAGGACAGCGTGGGCAGGGCCGCTTCGTCGGCGATGTCTTGTGAAGTGAGGTGGGGTCCGTTAAATCGGTGACGTCTGCAGGTCTTGGTGTGTGCAAGAGGAAAAGAAAACCCCCGGGTGGGCTTGTTGGGCTCGTTTTGATGCTGGGCCTAAAACCTGGCGCGTGGCCTTTTCCTTTGTTTATTTCTTTATCCTTTTCTATTTTGATTTTCTAGGTAGATTTTTAAATGAAATCAAGTTCAATTTGAATTCAAATTTTCCTGGGATTTTTGTAGTGAGCAGTAGTCTCAAAAATGGTCATATAACCATAGGGTAGCTTTGTAAAGGATTGGTCAAGCTCGGAGATCAAAAAGATCAGAGGCTAGGCACTTGGTTTAAAATTTGAAAGATGGTTTTTGGAACCCATTTCCATTTGAAAAACTTGGTTTTAAATCTGCACTTAAATCCTATGCTCATAGAAGGCAACCTTCCTGGTTCACAACAATCAAACTTACAAGTGGTGTTGGCCATTTAAAATAAGTCTGTCCACATAAAATCATGATACCAAAAGTTTCATTTACGAAATGTTTTGAGAAAACCCTAAATGATGATGGATGCAAGGATGATATGAATGAGCTTTGAAACATGAATTTAGGGATGTTACAAATCTAACCCCTTAAGATGAATCTCGCCTCGAGATTGGATTAACTAACAAATAGGTGAGGTGGTCTTTCGAAGATCATCTTCTCTTTCCCATGTTGCTTCCTCTTGAATGATGATTCCATTGCACCTTGCAAAACTTGATAGTTTTTGTCCTTGTGACTCTTTCTGGTCTCAAGAATCTTGAGGCTTTTCCTCATAGGTGAGATAACTTTCTAGTTGGACTTCTTCCAAGGGTATGGTATCCTTCAAAGATGATTCTTCCATCTCTGGGTGACATTTCTTAAGGCGACTCACATGAAACACATTATGGACGGTGACAGAGACTCCGCAATTTAACTTCATATGCAACTTCTCCCGACTTAGAATCTTGAATGGCCCAACATATCTTGGTGCCAACTTTCCTTTGACTCCAAATCTTTTCACTCCACGAAGTAGTGATACTCTAAGATAAGCTCTATCCCCAACCGTAGGTGACTTCTCTCGCTTAGAATCCGTAGCTTTTGCCGGGGATGCTATCTTCAACTTGTCCTTAACCAATTTGACCTTCTCTTGATCCTTGATGAGATCGGGTCCAAATAAACTTCATTCTCCACACCATTCCATAGTAATGGGGTGGTACACTTCCTTCGTAGAAACTCAAATGGTGCCATCCCAATGCTAGATTGGTAGCTGTATTATAAGAGAACTCTGCGTAAGGCAGACTTTCATCCCAACTTGCTCCATAGTCTAGGGCACATGCTCTCAACATGTCTTCAAGAATCTGATTAGTCCTTTCTGTTTGTCCATCAGTTTGAGGATGAAAAGCAGTGCTGAATTCCAACCTCGTTCCCAAAGATTCATGAAGGTCTCCAAAAGTGAGAAGTAAACCTGTGTTCCTCTATCAGACACAATACTCTTAGGCACACCGTGAAGGCACACAATTCTACTCATGTAGATTTTGGCTAACTTGGCACTTGTATAAGTCGTCTTCACGGGTATAAAATGAGCCACTTTAGTTAGGCGATCCACTACCACCCATATAGAATCATACACGGTCCTTGGTAATCCGGTGAAATCCATACGATATTTTCCCACTTCCATTCGGGAATAGGTAGTGGTTGAAGCAAACCTTTGGTTTCGATGCTCGCTTTTACTCGCTACACACATCACATAAAGCAATATGCTCGGCGATGTCCCTTTTGAGATTGTTCCACCAAAATCTTTCTTTCATGTCCATGTACATTTTGGTGTTACCGGGTGAATAGAATCTGAGAGTTGTGGGCTTCTTGTAAAATTAGTTTCCAAACTCCATGTCTTGTGGAACACAAATCGTTTCCGTGCCATAAAGTACCTTGTTAAATATATGGAAACTTTTAGCTTTCCCTTGGATAATCCTTTCCTTAATCTCTTCGATTTCTTTATCCATCTTCTGGGCTTCTTTAATCTTATCCAACAGAGTGGGTTGAACATCCAAAGTCATAAGATGTCCTTCTGGTACAATCTCCAATCTGAGTTCTTTGAATTGCTTACACAAGTCATCTGGCAATTCACCTTTGGTAAGGCCATTCACAACCGTCTTACGACTTAGAGCATCTGCTACTACATTTGCTTTACCGGGGTGGTACAGCAAACTTAAGTCGTAATCTTTGATAAGTTCTAGCCATCTCCTTTGTCTCATATTGATTTCCTTCTGGGTGAAGATATACTTGAAACTCTTGTGATCGGTGAACACTTCACATCGTTTTCCCAAAAGGTAATGTCTCCATGTTTTGAGTGCATGGACGACAGAGGCTAACTCCAAGTCATGAGTAGGATAGTTCACTTCATGAGTTTTGAGTTGTCTCGAGGCATAGGCTACGACTTTACCGTCTTGCATAAGTACAACACCCAAACCTTGATGAGACGCATCACAATATACTTGGAAATCCTTTTCCAAATCTGGCGAACATAATCTTGGTCTTTGTACAAGTCTCTTCTTCAATTCTTGGAAGCTGACTTCACAACCTTCAGACCAAGCAAATTTCTTGTCCTTCTTTAACAATTCAGTCATTGGCTTAGCAACCTTTGAGAAATTCTCAATGAACCTTCTGTAGTAACCTGCTAGACCAAGGAAACTGCGAACTTCTTTTACGTTCTTGGGAGATTCCCATTACATCGGCTGAAACTTTAGCAGGATCAAGCGCCACACCATCCTTTATCATAACATGCCCAAGAAAACCAACTTCCTCTAACCAAAACTCACACTTGCTGAATTTGGCATAAAGTTTATGCTCTCTTAATTTTTCAAGTATCAAGCGTAAGTGTCTTTCATGTTCTTCCTTGCTCTTGGAGTAGACTAAGATGTCATCGATGAAAACGACAACAAACTTGTCAAGGAATTCCATGAACACCTTGTTCATCATATTCATGAAGTATGCTGGAGCGTTGGTTAAACCAAAAGGCATCACAGTGTATTCATACAATCCAAACCTTGTGGTGAATGTTGTCTTAGGTATGTCTTGCTCTCTTATCTTAAGTTGAAAATAGCGACCAAGATCAATCTTTGAGAACACACATGCTCCCTCTAGCTGATCAAACAAGTCATTGATTACGGGCAATGGATATTTGTTCTTGATAGTTACCTCGTTGAGAGCGGTAATCTATGCATAACCTTTGGCTTCTATCTTTCTTCTCCACGAACAATCTTGGGGCTCCCCAAGATGAAGAACTTGGTTGAATAAATCCTTTACTGCAATGTCCCCTAGTTGCTTCTTGAGCTCCTTCGTTCATCAAGCGACATTTGTAGTCTTTTGCTATTGGTCCGAACACGGTACCAAATCTATCGAAACTCCACATCTCTATCCGTGGCATTCACGGTAATTCTTCCTAAATACATCCGGATACTCACACAATTGGTACACTATCCATGCTAACCCCTTAAGAGAATTGCTTACTTCCTTTGGATTCAAAGTTTGACTGAATTTTATTCTTTTTCCTTCGGGTTGTGAGTGTAAGCATCGATTAGCACAATCTAGTACTCGCTCATACTTAGCCATACAATCCATTCCCAAAATCACATCCAATCCTTGGGAATTCAGGATTATTAGGTTCACTGGAAACTTATGTTTTCCAAACTCTATGACTAAGTCATGACATCCTGAGTTTACTATCATTTCTCCACCCGGAGAACTTACTCTTATAGGACACCCAATGGTTTATACCGGTAGTTCATTTCTTTCAACAAATGCTTTTGATATGAATGAATGAGATGCACCGGTATCAAAGAGTACAAATGCAGAAATTGAATTGAGTCTGAACTTACCAGCAACGGCATCAGGCTCCTCATAGACCTCCTCCACATTGATGTGGTTAACCTGTCCTTTCTTAAAAGGATTGGGCTTGCTAGGTCCTTCAACTTTCTTCTCAGGGCACTCATTAGCATAATGCCCTAGTTTCTTGCATTGGAAGCACTCAACTTGACTGATGTCCTTTTTAGCATGCTGACTTCCACTTCCACTACCATTCCCACTGTGGTGGCTCTTATGTCCACTCTTGTGGTTCTTGTACTTATCATTGTCATGACTGCTATGATGCTTGTTGTCATGACGGTTGTGGTTGTGGTGCTTGTTGAATTTCCCATGCTTATGGGATCTGATGCCACTTGTCATCATAGTGAGATCGTTTGTGAGGCGATCCCGAGCTGTGCTTGTCGGAGTGTTTCCTCTTCCTACTCTCGACTTGTTTCATTTTACTCTCCAAAATAGCCTTGTCACACAAAAGGCGATAAGTTGGAACATATACCATGAGACATTGCGATTCAGCTCATCATTCAAGCCTTCGAAACTTTTCCTTTCTTTTGGCATCTGTCAACCTCATCCGGTGCATAGCAGATTGTTGAACTCTTCTATGTATTCGTACCACGCGGTGGCTGCTGAGTTGTGAAACTCCTTCTTTTCGGGCTCATCATTCTGATGAGATGTGAAGCGATCTGAAAGCCATCTTCAAAGATAGCCCAAGTCACCTCATCCAAAGGAGTGGTGATTTGGAAGTTGTCCCACCATGTGGCGGCTGGTCCTTCCAACAGATGTCTTGCGAACGACTTTTTCAGCATCCGGTCACTAAATCTTTGTTCACAGAACGTAGCCAGTCATTGGCCACCATGGGATCAGTCGTCCCAGAAAACTTTGCTGGCCTCAAACGCAGAAATCTGGTGAGCATATCAAAACCCGGAGGGTTATTGTTGTTGTTGTTGTTGGAGTTGTTGTTGTTGTTATTCTGGTTTTGGATGAATGTTGTCATCATTTGCATAAGTTGTGTTTGCGCATTCATCATTTGTTGCATTTCCCGGGTGATGTTGTTGGGGTTGGGGTTTGCGCGACGGGGAGGCATCTGTGGTTTGTTCAAATAGATAAGAATGAGATACCCATAGATGTTTTATGCACAATACATCACAAGCAAACTCATAACATGCAACTCAAGGATAAAAACTCAACAACGGAATAACAAAGTTCTAGAAATAAAACACACAAGTGGCAAGCCATCCACATGTCGGATGGTCCAATAATAAGTTCACAAATAACAAGTACGAATATGAAAGATAAACGAGTAGTCAAGTCTACTCATCAATCAATCTCCTCCTCGTGAAGGTAAGACCTGCGTTCTCCATCGCGATCTTGTTCTCCTCAATCGTAGTGGTCAAGGAATCGACCTTGGCCTTGAGAGCCCTCTTCGGGGCCGAAGCCTCTCAATAACCATCTGCTTCTGCTCTAGCTCGAAATCCTTGGACTTCGGTTCCTCGGTCATGTCCGGATCTTCTTGTTCCTATCACGACACGTTTCTCGACTCTTGAACTTGCGGTCCTGGGCCTCGAACTTCGTCTCCATTTCCTTGATCATCTCATCCTGTGCGAAAAGCTTGTCCTTCTCGTGAAGCTGCACAGAGCTTCGTCATTGCCGAGCATGACATTCGTCTGTCGTGTCCACGTGCCTGAGGAGAGACTCTAAGTCCTGGAGATAGAGACGTATCGGCTCTGCCGCGTCCCTCGAGTCGTCCTCAAAGTCGATGGACTCTCCATCAACATCACGTCTTCCGAAGACATGAAAGTGGGTGCCCCTAACCTGTTGGGAGTGGCGGCCTAACAGACGTCCTATCAGGTCCTGCATGACTACCTCCATGCCTCTCTCCCCGCCGTGCATCGACTTGAAGACGATGGCCTCTGTAGTCGGCTCACTGTCGTCGGGCTGGTTCACCTTGAAGCCCCAGAGGTCCTTCCTCTCGAACTTGGTGAGTGGGTACACCGTGATGGTGGGAAGAGGGAGATCGAGCAAAGTGGTAAGCTCAACGATACGGGGACCAAAACGGGTAACCTGTAACTCCTCAACGGTGCTGATGGTAATAGGCATCTATTTATAAGATTAAAAAGTTAGATCAGCACAATTTAAGATAAAACAAGACAAACATATCCATGGAACACAAACATCACACAAGTCAAGCATACATGAGTCCATTACATCAATCAAGGTCCATACTTATTTAAGGTATCATTTTTGGAAAATAAGGTGATAGATGGTGTCCAACTAACGAAGTGTGCTCACAATCCTATCTCACTGGATCTGGTGGCTATCACAATGTTCCTAGAGGCAATCCACCTATCTTGTTCACATGATTCCATCACTAAGTCTATTATGTCTCCCCTTAACTCTTGGTTGGTGGCTTCCAACTCTTGGGTAAGTTCCTTCTCTTTCTCTAAGTCTTTTTGGAGGTTGAGCATCCTGCACTTGACTCTAGCACTTAGTTCTTTGATAGTCCTCCAAGCTGCATCTCTGGCTGACTCAAAGAATGTGGTGTGCATTACAGTGTTGGTGTACATGCAGAATCCCCTTTCTTTGTGGTTGTCTTCCTTGTTTTTGTACAAGTGAAGTTGCACCCACCAATACTCCACTCCTTCATCCATCACTGGAAAGTGATACCTTAGTAACCTGCAACATCACAAGTTACAGCCACAGAGGGTCAATACTTTGGAATAGTATTGGCAAGTGATACCTTAGTAAATTTTAAGTGGACTATATTACTATATGCATTTTGGCTAAGTGTAGCTTGGCTTGCTTTGCTTGAAAATAGGTTTTTTCCTATTAGTTGAAAACACTAAGTTTTTCTTTATCAAAAACTTCCCAAGAAACCACCAATAGACATTGGGGTCCTTCACCCTTGTTCACCCACAAATTTTACTTAGAAGTTGGAGTGATGAGATTCTTGTAGCTTCCATGTCTTGATGCTCAAATTGTCCATTGCCTTGGACTAGGCTAAGTACTTAGGTTTTCCATCTGCAGAGGTTGTGCCCTTTCCCCACCAGACTTGGTTTCCCAAGACAGGACCTTTCAGAAGCCTTTCCTTAGTCAAATGGACGCGTTCCAACCTATCATCCCAGCTACCACCAACTGTCCAAATGACTAAGTTCTAGCAACCTATATGATCAAGGCAGAGCCCATATTTCCAAGTGGTTGCACTGTAAGCTTTCTCAACACTTGGCCTCCAAATCCCTTTGTGCCTGGGTGGCATACCACAAGTGAGATACACAACCCAAGTCCATGGCCTTGTGTAACCACTCAACATAACCCAATCCTTCCATTCCACCCAGGAGGTTCATTTGACTTAGTTGTTTTATTAAGAAAGTATAAGTCTCATGACTTAGAAATATTTTCATCATAGTAAGTATAGATTTTCACCAACCCTTGTTTGCTAAATAGCTAGGCTAAGCATGGTAGGATAAATTAACTTAGGAAAAATTCCCTAGAAATTCTACAATTCTACACTACTTAGGATTTCCCAACTTAGCACTAGGCAAAAATAGCATGCAAGACTTAGCAAAATATCTAATGCTAGTACAAAACATAGGATAAAAATATTCATGAAAATATCACTTGCCTTGGTAGTGGGGAGAGTAGCACTATTCACAATCACAATCACTAGCAAAATCTACAAAAATCATAACATACAATTACACACAATTATATACAATCAAAAATAATATGAATGCATGCATGCTAGAATTTACCAAGTGGTGATTTTGAAACTCCACCAAGTATGCACATGTTACAGAAACTTAACAAGTCACAAGTTTGCCAACTAAACTTATTTGGCACTAATACAATTTTACCAAAATAAATCTATATTTAAAATAGCCTTAAACATGTTTCTACGAATAAAGTCATTTTAACTGTTACTATTTGTTAAACACATTGGATATTCAGAAAGGTCTTGTTTCACTGAATCTAACGTATAAAGTTTGCAAAAAACCAACGTGGCAATCAAAAGTTATAAGTATTTGAAATTTGGATCAAATTCTGGTTTTAAATCTGTTTTTAGTTCTAATACTTGCCACGCGTCGTGTTGTGATTTGCGCGTACCAGTTCACGCCGGATCGAGCTCTGTAGCCGCAGGATCTAAATAGATCGTACGCTCCAGATCGCGTACCTCTTCGCCGTTTAATGAATCTATCCTAATGCTTGGATCAAGATCCAACGGCGCGAAACAACGACCATGTCTGGCGTATGGCGTCAGCGGCGTAGCGGGCGCTTCGGTCATGGCGCTAAGCGTTCGGGGCGTCCGCGAGAGGAGAAGGGCCATACCAGATTCGCAGGTGAAGCTCAAGGTAGCGTCGGTTTGCGAAGGCGTCTTGACGGCGAGATTGCTCGTCGGAGTTACGGCGGCGTCGGGTGGTTGTTGTCGGAGTAGTTGTCGAGGTTCGCGTCGCCTAACACAAGCCAAGAGGTTTAGGAGATGCGCAAGAATGTGGCGAATAATCTCGTGAGTCGGTGAAGGCGCGCAGGACTTCTGAAATTTGGTCGGAGTCGAGGTGGATGTCGATGCTTGTGGCGTCGGCGGCAGCGACTGAGGCAAGACTGAGATGAAATGGTGGGGTCGGAGGTGCAAGGAGATTGCGAAATGGCTCGAGCAGTCGAGAGAGGAAGGCGACGGAACTTACCGAATCGATCACCGGAGTGAGCTCATCTGCGGCGGTGTTGTGAGTCGTGGGCAGCTGGTGGCGTGAAGGCGTAATTGATCGAGGGAAATGGTCGCTAGGAAGTGGGGATCTTATAGCCGAGCCTCGACAGAAACGCTCGCGGATTAATGCCCAATTATGCCGCCATTACCGAATATCGCCATGCGACGTGGTCGCGAAAGCGTTTGGGGAAGACGAGGACAACGTGGGCGGGCCGCTCGTCGGCGATGTCGCGAAGTGAGGTGGGGTCCGTTAAATCGGTGACTGTTCAGGTCTTGGGCGTCGAGGAAAATAAAACCCCCGGGTGGGCTTGTTGGGCTCGTTTCGATGCTGGGCCTAAAACCTGGCGCGTGGCCTTTTCCTTTGTTTATTTCTTTATCCTTTTCTATTTTGATTTTCTGGGTAGATTTTTAAATGAAATCAATTTCAATTTGAATTCAAATTTTCCTGGGATTTTTCTAGTGAGCAGTAGTCTCAAAAATGGTCATATAACCATGGGGTAGCTTTGTAAAGGATTGGTCAAGCTTGGAGATCAAAAAGATCAGAGGCTAGGCACTTGGTTTAAAATTTGGAAGATGGTTTTTGGAACCCATTTCCATTTGAAAAACTTGGTTTTAAATCTGCACTTAAATCCTATGCTCATAGAAGGCAACCTTCAGTTCACAACAATCAAACTTACAAGTGGTGTTGGCCATTTAAAATAAGTCTCACATAAAATCATGATACCAAAAGTTTCTATTTTACGAAATGTTTTGAGAAAACCCTAAATGATGATGGATGCAAGGATGATATGAATGAGCTTTGAAACATGAATTTAGGGATGTTACAACATCAAATATAATCACAATCATGGCCATATCACATCACGGCACATCCCTGCAAAACAAAGTTAGACGCCTCTACTTTCTTTGCTTATTTTACGTGGTTTGGGGATTTCAATAAGTGTCGTTATAACTTACGAACAAGAACCACAACATTGATACTAGTATTGTTAATCACCCGTTGTAAATTGGATCTTAACTATGCTAGGAGAAATAGGCACCCGCAAAGCCACTTATGCAATACAAGTTGCATGTCAAGCATGGAGAAAGTCTCATGAACGATGTCATGTAAGGTTAGCCCGGGTCGCTTCATCCCAACATACCGCAAGATGCAAAGTACACAAGAAGCAATTGAGAATAAAAGCATCAACGCCCACAATAACCATTATGTTCTACTCGTGCAACATATCTACATATAGACACAGCTCTGATACCACTGTAGGGTTTCGTAGCATGGAAAACAAAAAATTTCTACCGCATACAAACAAACAAGCCAAGATCTATCTACTAGATTGTAGCAACGAGTCGATGGAATAACTTACCCTCGAAGATTCCAAAGTGTTTAACGAGAGCGGATTCTCGTGGGTGATTGTTATCGCCATATTTTGGCCTAAGATGGAGATGGGCCGTGATCAAGATGGGCTTGGAAGATACATTTATTCAACGTGTTGTTGGATCGGCCTAGTGCGTAGATTTGGGCTGGATTGCCCGTGTATCCTGTATCATAGTAGGATTCGTGTTTGTGTAGGTTTCGTTTATGTTTAGGTAAAGATAGAGTTGTAGAGTTATTCCAAAAGTAGAGAGTCTCCGGACTATAAATATGTACCTAGGGTTATTGAGAAAGACAAGGACAATCACGTTCACAACCAACAATCTCGGATCGCCACCCCTTGTTTCTAGGGTTTTTCTCGGGTAAGTGCCATCTTTGCCTAGATCGCACCTTGCGATCTAGGCAGATTTACTTATCGTTATCCGGTGTTACTCGTGAAGCCTTGTTGATGGCGGTAACACCTTCCTACCATTGTTAGAGCCAAGATCGATACTCTTACTATGATTGCTTGCTTGTGCTACCTCTAGCTATCTTCATCCTTGCACCTTCTCCGGTGTGAGGGTGGCATCTTGCTGATTTCTATTTAGTCGATTTGATCTGTTATAGTTGTGCCTTGTTCATCAAGGTTTAGTTTAATATCCACGTGGTTAGGCCTCACAAAGCGGGTTGAACGATCCGTGTCGTAAAATATGGTTTATTGGTCTTAGAGGGGACGTTAAATTGACATTGTGTTGGTTTTAGGCCTTCTCTAGGATTGGTTTTCTACTATTTTCGTATCTATTAGGCTCAACTACGCGTGGGCGTTAGGTTGCGTGGTGAAAACACTAAACTATCGTAGATCGATTTAACTTGTAGTAATTAAGCAAAACCCCATGCTATCATAGATCCAATGCAAAACCATGGGGATAATCGGCTCGAAAGCCGATTTACGAGAAACACAGGAGCCGATCACGGCTCGAATTTTACGTATACTTGTTTACCATGCAGGAACCAATCGGAACAATCCATCACCTTCGGCCAGGTATAGGTCGGTGGCGCCTCGAACCAAGACAGACGCGTGCGTCTTTGGAAGATTCGGGCGTTGACCAGGGACTAGGGCCCACCGCTCTGAGCCTCCCGGCTCTTCGTGTTGCTAGTCACGCCCGGTGAGTTTTGAGCAACACATTCAGCACGCCCGGTGGGACATTCAACAACGTCTACATCAATGTCCGACGCTGCGATGGAGAAAGGCGGTCACGCTCGCTCGCCGCCGAGGATCGCATACATTGTCTACAAGTGGAGGCGATCCGGTGATTGCCAATTCTGTTCGAGCCACCCAAGGAGATTCCGCATGGGTACATGTGCCTCGTGCGATGCAACAACTTAGCGCCGGCCAGATCATCGCAGGAGTCTCCATGGCGGGGTTCCCGCTGCAGATCTTCGAGGCGCGTTCACGGGCAACGGTGTCCGGATGGACGCTGATAAACGCGTGGCTAGCCATGTATGCCATCGAACTAGCCATGAGAATCCAGCCCCTGCAGCTCAAACAAAGGACCAAATCACTACCATCTTGAGAGATCGGTTAAACCGTGCGTTAAAAGGCGCCGATCGGCTACTCAAAGCCGTACCCCAAGTTTGACCTGATTCCACTACCGCCCAAATATAAGCTCCCGTTCTCAAGATTCAGCGGTCGGAGGGGTCAAGCTCGATCGAGCACGTAGCCGATACCGCGCAGCTAGGTATGATTTCGCATCGGATCAAATGCGCGTGAGATTTTTTGCACAATCTCTAAGACCAGCTTTTGGGTGGTACACCTCGTGCCACCTGATTCAATTCGCTTGGAAGCAACTAGAAGAATGTTCCACATCCGACCATTCGAGGCGGCCAGGCTGGCATTGCACTGGCGCAAGTCTGTGAAGCGGGAGAAACTGGCGAATACATCGGTAACGGTAACCATCAAGAACAGATGTTATTCGCTCGTTTAAGCGAGAAGGAAGCAATCGACCGGCTGTGGTGGGGCTCTTAGCACCGTCAAGGATCTCGGCTTTCGGTGGAGTACAACTCATCGCACACATGGCCCGGCCGGCGATGTATGAACAGCGCCACCACGAGTTATACCAAGACAGTTCAAGCGGCCGTAAGCTCGGTAGTTACGGAAGAAGATGATCCTACACAAGACCAGGAGGTGGCCGTGGCGAGTGGGCTCGAGGGCGACCTGTGTCTGCAAATGGGTGAAGCAGGGGCCTTTGAAAGGGTTTGACTTCGACGTGAGCAAAGCCGGCGGATATTCGATTCTTCTGAAGAAAGCAGTTGAGGTTACCTCAAGGCCACAAGATCCCCACCGCAGAGATGAGCGGAGACCATAATGCAAGTGGCATCATTCGTTCACCCACACCACCAATGATCGCAAAGAGCTGCGCCCGGATCCAAATGGCAATAGAACAAGGCCGCTGATCCTCGCCATTTCGCCATGAAGGTGGACACGAACCCGTTCCCGGTGTCAACATGATAGAGCTCGATCGCTCACGAGACGTCAACTAGACTTTTCGTTTGATGTCAACATGGCTGGGTACCACCATGACACGTACAAGGAAGGAGGTGATCACTCATGAAGCAAAGGCGGAGAGAAGGCTGGTCCGCGACCGGCCCCCACGATAATTGGGCGGTATTAACAGAGGAACAAGTGAGGAGAGTGCGATATTAGAAGCCACATTCCACGCACCTCCTTAACAAATATGAACGCCCGGTCGACCAACGTCGCCGGACGGCGAGGCGATGAAAACATGGGCACCGCCAAGAGACCACCCAAAGAGAAGGAAGCGCAGACAAACATTGGGATTGCCTTCTTCAAGCATTCTTTGGCGTGGGAATGAGCCGATTGCCTCTGACCGACAACTGCCGAATGTGGACCACAAAAGAAGGGCGAGGCGATGTCGGTGTTCGAACGTCTGGACCTCTCCACCTCGTGAGCCGTCCTAAGGAGTCCACTAGAACGAAGGGCCTTGAGAGGACCGGGGACGGCGAAGAAGACAGGTTTCACCGTCAAGGTGGTGCCCGATGGACTCGAGACACACTCGAGCGCAGAGTGCAACGGCTCGTAACAGAAGAAGTCAAGCGCAGATCTCCACGCTAAAGAAGCCGGCGGATCTGGCCGTCAAAGTAAGCAGATTACGGAGCGGAGGGCGCGACAAGGAAAGAGTGGCGCCCCAAACCAAAAGCCGATGCACGGCATGGCTGCAACATGGTGTTCGTACTCCGGCGAGTTCTCACGCGCCACGAACCAATATGCTACCGATGCTTGCAGCTTGACTGGCCACGGCGATTATCTTTGAGAAGCCACGAGAAGGGTTACAAACATCAAAGCCGGCGTACCTACGGGCTACATCAATGGACAACCGTCGACAAGATGTTGGTGAACACCGGAGCGGCGATTAACATCATGCCATACTCCATGCTACGACGTTTGGGGCGCTCCACGGACTGATCAAAACCAACGCCACGTTAAGCGACTTCAACGATCTTGAAGCAAGGTGTTCTTAACGTAGATCGGCGGTGGGCGGAAAACTATACCCACGTCATTTTTCGTGAACAGCAAAAGTACCTACGCCGTCTTACTAGGAAGGATTGGATCCACGCTATTCTTGCATTCCGTCACGATGCACCGATTTCGTCTGATGGGACGGAGATGAAGTGGAGGTCCATGCGAGCGATTCTATCGAGGTTTCCATTCTTGGCACGAACATCCGGGAAGCGGAAGACCAAGAGCCGATCTGGAATCAGTTTGGGCCGGTGGCGCATTGAAGCTTCAAAAAGCGGGTGAGGCTGGTCTTATCCACCGGCACAGAATAGAAAGGTCCACGATCATATATGCGGCCGATCATCACGATCGTACAAAAATAAAAAGCGACCATACGACAAGCGGATCATGTAGTCGTAGCGAGGAGACGCCGCCATTGTAAAACCGTGAGGTGTAAACCGCCTTTGACGAGCAATCAAGAAGGGCGATTGTGCAATCGGCCCAAATTATTTGTTGACCTCACCTACCGCTTGCCTGTGTTTAGCATCGACTTGACGGTGACGGCAAGTTAGGGTATGGGTTTACATCCGGCGATGAGCTAGAAGAGATTGACATTGGTCCCGGGATAAGCCACGACCAACATTTATCGCCAAGAAATTAGATCCGGTCTGCGAGGCCCAATGATCGCCTGTTGAAACAATACCGGGCCGCCGCTGGACTACATGAAATGCAGGTTAGACAGAGCATCATTGAGCATCGGCTCCATCGAAAAGGATTCCGGCCATTTCAAAGGCGAGCACGCAAATGAAGGCGAAATTCGTAGAAGTCAAGAAGGAGGTCGAGAAAATGTTGATGACCAAGTTGATCGGGCCATGCGGTATCTTTGAATGGATTTCTAGTATAGTGCTGTGGAGAAGAAGGATGGCCAGTTGGGTCGCCATAGATTTTCGGGATCTCAAGGCGACCCGAAGGATGAGTATCCGATCTGCGGTGAGAGGCGTTAATAAGCAGCGGCTGGTCACAAGATCTTAAGTTTCATGGATGGCAATGCTGGTTACAACCAAATTTTCATGGCTCGAAGACATACACAAAACCGCATTGAGTACCAGGTTCGGTGGGTCTCTTGAGTATGTGGTCATAGCGTTTGATCAAGAATCTGGCGCCACATACCGAGGGCCATGAATTATATTTTCCACGACCTGATCGGCGGTTGGTGGAAATATACATTGACGACGTGGTGGTCAAATCTGCTTGGCCAAAGGGCACTTGGGCGATCTACGGCGTCTGGACCGAACAAGGAAGTTCGCCTGCGGATGAATCCAAAGAAGTGTGCTTTGAGTGTGGCGTCAGTTCACAGGTTTCTTGGTCCATGAACGCGGGATTGAGATCGGCTGAAGAGTAAGGAGGCGGCGAACAATGAAGCCACCCACTACAAAGAAAGAGCTGCATCTCTCATCGGCAAGATCAACTTCGACGATTCATCTCTAACTGTCGGGAAGGATAGAGCCGTTCATGGGGCTCGTAAAATTAAAGTCGACGAGGAATTCCGGGGCGGAAACAACGGGCCTTCGACGAGATCAAAGAATATCGACAAAGCCGCCGGTGTTAGTTCCACCCGGACAAAACCATTCTACATTTACTTGTCGGTGGTGACACGTCCATCGCCTCGATGGTGGTACAAGTGCATGATGGGCTAGCGAGTCGTATTCTACATAAGCGAGGATGCTAGAGCAGAGACAAGGTATCCAGATATCGACAAGTTGTGCCTCTGTTTGTTCTTTACATGTACCAAGCTGCGCCACATTTTGCTATCATCGAGAGGTCATTATCATATGCAAGTTTGACGTCATCAAGCACATGCTATCGGCTCCTATGTTAAAAGGCCGATTGGGCAAATGGATGTTTGCATTATCGAGTTTGACATCCGGTATCAACCCGCAAAGCTGTTAAGGGACAAGGCCGATCTTATTCGAGAGGATCAACACTAACATAGCAACACTATCCATAAAAGCATGGGCTATGTTTTTCGTGGATCGGTTTGTGACGATGGTCTGCGGCATCGGCATTTTTCTCGTGTCACCCCGAGGCAACATTTTCCTTCTCCATCAGGTTGTCTACCCTTTGCACCAACAATGTAGCCGAGGAGGCAATACGCAAGGATGGAGTTACTCCTCGCCGGGCGGCGGTGGAAATTTTGGCGACTCAAAGTTGGTACTTTCCCAACTCACGGAGGTACAAGTGCGAGAGCGAGTCCCTCTTCCCATTATGGTTGCCGCCGTGAGTTGATGGCCCAATTCGATACATGAACTTCACTGGATCCAGCGGTCAGTAACATAGAGGCAAATGATCTTGCAGATGGCTTGGGCTATAAAGAGCGTGGAGGGAGCCGATATTCAGTCTGACTCTTGAAGCCGGCTTGGAGCCGATATCTTCAATTACTTGAAGGATTCTCGGGGCACCTAAAAGGATAAGGCAAGCCATGAAGTATGTGCTAATTGGGGACGAAATGTTTCTGAGGACCTGGAAGGATTATTGCTCAAATGTTTGGGAACAGTAGAGGCTAATCGGCTCCTACATGAGGTACATGAAGGCTGTGGGACTCATCGGCTCACAAGATGAAGTGGTTGATCAGGAGATCGGGGTTTTATTGGCCCACCATGCTCGAGGACTATTTTAAGTACTACAAAGGGTGTCAAGCATGTCGATATTTGGAAAAATCCAGATGGTACCGCGCCGATGAATCCCATCATCAAGCCTTGGCCATTCCGAGGTTGGGGCATGGACATGATCGGCAAGATCAATCCTCCGTCAAGCAAAGGCCACATGTGGATCTTGGCCATCACATTATTTTACCAAGTGGGTGGAGGCCGTCCCTATGAAGTCAAGAAGTTCAAAAGATGTTGTCAATTTTGTGAAAGAGCATGTCATTCATAGGTTTGGGATTCCTCGGACTATCACAACCGATGGAGGTTCGGTTTTCACTTCTCACGAGTTGAGAGAGTTACGTGAGGATACGAGGATTAAGCGATTCGATCATCTCCGCTCAGTACTATGCTCAAGCAAATGGACAAGCCGAGGCGTCAGAGTCTTATCAAACTGATCAAGAGGAAAATCGATGAGCATCCGAGGCGTTGGCATGAAGTTTTATCGAGGCTTTATGGGCTTATCGCATGTCATGTCATGGAGCGATAAAAACCTCTCCGTACCATCGGTCTATGGACAAGAAGTATTGCCTTGGGAAATTACGGCTGGATCGAGACGCGTCACTTTTGAGCGATCTAACAAGCTGAAGAGTATGCAGCTTTGATGAGTGACATTGAAGATGTGGTGAGCTTAGGCGTGATGTTGGAGAAAATAAAGAGAACAAGGCTAAGGTAGCTCGTGCCAACAAGAAGGTGAAGCCAAAGGAGTTTCACGTTGGAGATTTGGTATGGGAAGTCGTGTTGCCCTTGGGTACTAAGGACGACATATGGTAAATGGTCTCCAAATTGGCACGGGCGTAAGGTCGTCCAAGCTTTAAAGGAACGATACATGCTTGAGCAGTTGGATGGAGTAAAGTTCCCAGATGGCGTCAATGGACAACATCTCAAGAAATATTTCCCAAGCATGTGGGGTGTTGGACAAGAAAAGCTGGAAGAGCCGTTACATGAAATCGGCTAGGTAAAATTACAAGAAGTAATGGACGGGTAAGATATGGGGGCCGATGCTGGAAATCGGCCGAATAAAAAAAATATAAATTTTATATATATAGCCGATGCATGGTCATCGATGCTAGAAGATCACACATGTTACAGAAAGGGCCACATCGACGGTCTGAGCCTTGTCATCTTCATCTTTGCTTGTCACTAGTAGTCTGTGCGGGGCACGTTTTTCGGTGGGCAATTGGAGATTTGGGTCGTTTGTGTTTTAATCTACCGTATTGAGGAAGGTCGAAGGAGGAGCCGATGCGTTTTAAATCGGCTTTGTGCAATTTAACTTGTTTGTTCAGTATGCATGGCATGGTAAAAGCCGATGCGTCATCGGCTTCGAACATCGACTTGTTTTGATTATCGGCGAAATTGGAGCAGGAAAGGAGCAATATTCGAACAAAGTTTCATTCATTCAAAGGATCATTGCTTACGAAGGATCGATTACAAAAGGGCTGCTATTACTCACCATTACTACTAATTCTAATCTAAGCGAAATTAAATTCGCTGCCGCCGTCGCCGCCATCCTCTTCATTTGTTTTTCGCTGCTCGGCGTCGTCCTTTCTTCTTCTTGAAGAAGCCAACGAGGACCTCGTCCTCGTCGTCATCTTGATATCCTCGCCGGACCCATAGCGGAAGCGCCGTTGCGGATACCCATCGGAGGTGTCCTCCTCCGATTCCTCCTCTCGGCCGAAGAGTCGGCGCCCCACGACCGGTTATCGTCGCTGCTTTTCGCCTCCAGTTCCCGTACGAGGCTCTCTTCGCCGTCGATCGACGCGCCGTCCTCGACCAAGCGGCGAGATCCCTCCTTCGTCCCACCATCGTGGGCGAAAGTCTTCAGCCCGCCGCGGGTGCTCGGGTTGGTTCTCGCCGCTAATCGAGTTGGAGGCATGGGAGGATGCATCGGAGGCGGGGAGGCCATGGCAAGAAAGAGGTTTTCCGCGAAGAAAGAGGGTTTTGCCACGGGAGGAAGATGAGGACTGCGAACTGTTCAGGCTGATTTAAATAAGGGAATAATGGATGACGGTTCAATGCCATGGCGGTTTCCCGTTGCACCGCCAAATGGTCAAATCACGCTGCCAGAGGAGTTGAGAAGGCAGGGCATCATGATGAAGGGGTAGCGTGGCGGTGATGTTACGCCATGTTACGTAAACGCTGCTCCGATAAAAAAAACAGTGGTTTTGGAATTATCATTGCCAAAACCGGGGCATGTGTTATCGCCATATTTTGGCCTAAGATGGAGATGGGCCGTGATCAAGATGGGCTTGGAAGATACATTTATTCAACGTGTTGTTGGATCGGCCTAGTCGTGAATTTGGGCTGGATTGCCCGTATCCTGTATCATAGTAGGATTCGTGTTTGTGTAGGTTTCGTTTATGTTTAGGTAAAGATAGAGTTGTAGAGTTATTCCAAAAGTAGAGAGTCTCTGACTATAAATATGTACCTAGGGTTATTGAGAAAGACAAGGACAATCACGTTCACAACCAACAACAATCTCGGCGCATCGCCACCCTTGTTTCTAGGGTTTTCTGGGTAAGTGCCATCTTTGCCTAGATCGCACCTGCGATCTAGGCGGTTACTTATCGTTATCCGGTGTTACTCGTCTGAAGCCTTGTTGATGGCGGTAACACCTACAATTGTTAGAGCCAGCATCGATACTCTTACTATGATTGCTTGCTTGTGCTACCTCTAGCTATCTCGCCATCCTTGCACCTTCTCCCGGGTGTGAGGGTGGAATCTTGCTGATTTCTATTTAGTCGATTTGATCTGTTATAGTTGTGCCTTGTTCATCAAGGTTTAGTTTAATATCCACGTGGTTAGGCCTCACAAGCGGGTTGAGCGATCCGTGTCGTAAAATATGGTTTATTGGTCTTAGAGGGCGTTAGGAATTGACATTGTGTTGGTTTTAGGCCTTCTCTAGGATTGGTTTCTACTATTTTTCGTATCTATTAGGCTCAACTACGCGTGGGGCGTTAGGTTGCGTGGTGAAAACACTAAACTATCGTGATCGATTTAACTTGTAGTAATTAAGCAAAACCCCATGCTATCATAGATCCAATGCAAAACCATGGGGATAATCGGCTCGAAAGCCGATTTCTGAAACCAGGGAGCCGATCACGGCTCGAATTTTCGATACTTGTTTACCATGCAGGAACCAATCGAACAATCCATCACCTTCTGGCAGGTATAGGTCGGTGGCACACCCTCGAACCAAGGCAGACGCGTGTCTTTGGAAGATTTGCGCGTTGACCGAGGACTAGGGCCCACCGGCTCTGGGAGCCTCCGGCTCTTCGTTGCTAGTCGCCACGGTGAGTTTTGACAGGCAACACATTCTGGCACGCCCGGTGGGACATTCAACAACGTCTACATCAATGTCCGACGCTGCGATGGAGAACAGGCCGGTCACGCTCGCGGCTCCAGAGCCGCCAGGATCAGCGGCATACATTGTCTACAAGGCTGGAGGCGATCCAGGTGATTGCCAATTCCTGTTCGAGTGTGGCATCCCGCAAAACCACTACTAGAAAATCGCGTTGAATTTGTGCATTGCATCGTCATCATCATGCATTGTTTGCCAAAACTATGTTTGCAAAGCCCGTGTTGTTTTCTAAAATGGCCCCTCTTGATTCAACATCGAAACCGGTCGGAATATTTTGTTTTGATTAAAATTGTTTTGCAAGCGGTCGTTTAATTAAATAAAACCTTTAATTAATTTTTGAGGCGATTGAGCGGCGTTCGACCCGACGACCACCCAGAATAATAATCGGTCCATCTAGCCCGCCTCTAAATCCTAAAGCCACCTAAAATCCTACCCACACCTAGCAGCCACATCACCGGGCCAATCACTCGTGCCACCTCCTCTTTCTCCTTTCCTCGACCTACCAGAACGCCACTTGTCCCTCAACCTCCTACCTCTCTCTCTCCACCCCCATAACCCCACCAAACCGGCCAAAGACACTGCTTGCGCACGCACTAACGCAGCGGTCATGGGCCTCTGGCCCCCCACATACCCCAGCACACAACACCACACACGCGACACGGATCCACACGAATCCCACCGTCACGCTCTCCCCGGCCCTTCTTCCCTGTCGGGTCCTCGCCTTGGCGACCACTGCCGTCCTTCTTCCGCGCCTCGAGCCTTCCGCCAGCGCCGCCGCTTTTCCCCCCAGACCCGCTCTCCTCGCCAGGCCCTCTCGCCTCCGAGCTCCGCGTCCGTCCCTCACCGCCCCAAGCTCTTCCTCGCCTCCGCCTCGCCCCGGCCGCCCGTGGCCGCGGATCCTCCCGCCCTCGCCAGCCGCCCGCCCTACCTCGCCGGAGCCGCACCGCTCCAGCCTTGACCCGTCGTCGCTTGCCGCGCGCTGCTCCTCATTCCGCCTTGCGGCCTTCCGAGCCTCCTCCACCTCGGCGGTCCCCTCACGGACCCCTCGCTCATGCCGCTCAAGCCGCTCCCGGCCCACGCTCCTCGGCCCTCGCGACCCCGGCTCCGACCTCGCCCTCCTCGCCTCGTCGGGCGCCTCTCCGGCCGGCCCGCGTCCGCCAAGCCCTCCACCCCGTGACAACCGCCTCCCTCGCGTCTGCCGCCACGCCGCCAGCCATGCCGCTCGCGACCCTCCATGGCTCCGCCAGCCCGGCAGACGAGCCCTCTCCGCCAGAGCCGCGCGTCCGCCTCGAGCTGCTCCCGCCACCGTGTCCCTGCCCGTCCCAACCGCGGCTCGGGCCCCGCCGCTTTCGATGCGTCGCGTCGTGTGCAGCATGCGTTTGTGTGTTCTGCCGAGCTCAACAAGTGGCGGACCTGCAGTGCAGGTTGTTCCTCGAGGTAACACGTGGGCATGTGCGTATAAAGATGGGAGCGAATGGAGTATCGACGAGAAGGTCGCAGCTCGAGGAGTCGATAGTACCGGGACAACATCCTCGATGCTCAAGATGGACGCGAACCCACGGAAAATCAAGATCTTCGCCCACGGTAGCTCACCGACAAGACCGGCTCGAAGCCGATGGTTGCGAAGGATGTACATGTACATGGTGCCACCCAAGATCTTCATCACGGATCCGAGGATGCCGTGACCCGAACGCCAAGTTCTCCCTCCCGAACCCCGAAGACCGAACCCGGCCCGACAAGTTCTTCCGCTCGGATCCGAGACAGACGCTGGACCCTCAAGTTCTCCTTCACGGACACACCAAGTTCTCCATCGAGGAAATCAAGGCCGTCGGCGAACCGTAGAACGCCGAAAAGTGCTTCACCCGACGAGAACATTCCCCGAACGCCATGACCGTCATCATGACCCCAAGTCCGCACCGGATGCGCCAAGACCTACCCGATACCCGAGAACGGGCTCAGACCTGGACTCTCAGAACCGGAACCCTAACAAGCTCGTCGAGCCCTCTAATGTGTGAACCTTTTCCCTCGAACCCTATTTTATAACATTACAACTTGTCGCATAATAATTGGTCATGCATGCATCTTATCATGTGGTTTGGGGGCCTTATGCCGATTCACCTAATAATTAAATATGGGGCCCATATGCGGGCAAATCTAGTCTCATATCGGCCTCATTTAAACTTGTGTAGAACTATCCTATCTTGCCTTGCTAAACAACATTTAATATGCGGGGTTTACACAACTTGAACGATATAATCAATTATCGGGACCCGTTCGCTTAATTTGACCTAATTGCATCGCACTTCTTGCCATGTCATCCATCATGCATGCATCATGCCGATCTTCCCGCGTTTTATTAAATATCGCATCGGTGTTTCTTCTAGTGTTTTGCTTCATGGATAAGGCCGTTGAGTTGATGTGAGCTTAGCGATCTTGGTTGAATCCTTCGACAATGTTTTTCAAAGAGCATCTCCCCTTTCTACCTATCTTACTTTTATAGTCTTTATTCCTCCTGTTGATCTATTGCTATACGTATGTTGCGATGCTTTAGTTTCCGTGCGTGATATTCCGCAGCCCTATATTGCCTTGGACACCCTATTACCTGTTTGGTAGATAGTTGGACTTGCGTGTCGTAGTTGCTTGCTCAAGTCTTGATGTGAGTCGTCATATGCCACGATTCGATGTATTGCCGCATGTTGATGTTGGAGATGATTCTAGTTTTACTTATCGTCACTTTACTGCTTAACAACAACAACAAAATTGAATAAGCGGAGGCATCGGTGGGTGATAGATAATATTTGGTTTCGAGCCCACTTGTGTCGTAAGACCCCGAGTACTTGATACATTCCTTGATTTTATGCTATCCACATCCGGAGGTATATGGGACCCCTGAGCGAGCTTGATTCATTCTTATTTCTTGGGGCCACAAACTAGTTTGAGGTTTTATTTACGATCTGTACTTATGCCATGTTTCTTGCTTTATTTACGATTATGCAGTCTTGCCATTATCGTTAGGATCGGACCACGATTTCGCTGTGTCGACAAGCCCGTTTGGGGTTCCCAGTCGTTCACAGCCGTCCCTAAACCTTGAGGCCGTCTCGAGCTTGCTTACTCCGTTCGGGTTCTACTTAAGGGTGGCCCCAAATATTCTGAATCTGTGATTGTTCGTGAAAGCCTCGTTGGGTTTTGATTTGGTTTTTCCGAGGTTGATCGGCGTGTGTTGCTATTGGTGCACCGGCCGGGTAAAACTTTCTGCCGTGTCCGCGGATATGGACGACTTGAGCACGATCTCGATCATGAACAAGCATAACTAAAGTTCTTGCTATAAATTTGACTTATAATGACTAGTAATCAGCTTCACTATAATGGAATGGCTAATTAATACTGCCCACAATTGCTTGTTTGGTTGTCGTCATGACAATTGTATCGACTAGTAAGTATTGCAACTTCTAGCGGAATGGCTGAATAAAAGTACCAACAACTGCTGGGTTTTGGGTTATCTCATGCTATTTGTATCGACTAGTAAGTGCCCACTATAACGGAATGGTTAACTAAAGTGCCCACTTGCTTACTTTATCGGGATGTTTATCTAAACCGACTAGTAATTGCTGCAACGATAATCAATAAATAAAGCCAACCGTGTGAGTTCCTCGGTTGACTTCCTCGTTTGGTCTCGAGGGGAAACACCGGGATGGGTTTGTTTGGTGTTAGTCTCGAGTTGGATCCGGATAGGTCATTCTTACCCCTCTCGATAAGCGCCTGTATCGAGTCTCTATAGGTTGTTTAGTGCATCTTCTTGCCGCTCATCCACCATACCTTTGTAGGCGAGGACCGCCAATTCTAGCCTCGCCGTGTCTTGGCCTCGATCTTGACGCTCCTTCTTTGTTTCTGCTTTGCCTTTTCCGGCACCTTTTGTTAAGCAGGTTTTGAGATCGACGCCATAGCAGGTTACCCTTCCGGCTTGGCACAGGGTTATGGACGCCATTGGTTATTCTTGAGCTCTTAGCCCCATTTGCTTCTTGTCCGTAGTGGACGCTCTATCATTTTCAAGGTGATTTGGATCTCAGTAAATTATATCTGTATTCTTGACTCTGGAGTCGATATATATATATCTTACAGGCCCCATCGAGGACTGTTGTGTAATGTTATTACTTCGTTTTCCACCCGCACGAAAGTGCCTGGTGGGCACCTTTGAATCGTTTCTATGCGGGTTTGGTGAAGTTTGCCCAAACTGGCATAGGTCCGATTCTGAGGGTGTTACATCGAGCCACCCAAGGAGATTCCGCATGGGTACATATGTGCCTACGTCTTGGGATCAACAACTTAGCGCCAGCAGATCGCGAATCGCGAGTCTCAGCGGGGGTTCTGCCGCGGGATCTTGAGCGGCGTTCGGGCAGTGTCGGATGGACCGATAACAGCGTGGCTAGCCATGTATGCCATGGAACTAGCCATGAGAATCCAGCCTCGCAGCTCAAACAGTGGACCAAATCACTACCATCTTGAGAGATCGGTTCGACATGTGCGAAAAAGCGCCTGATCGGCTACTCAAAGCCGTACCCCAACGAGTTTGACCTGATTCCACTACCGCCCAAATATAAGCTCCCGAGTTCTCAAGATTCACCGGGTCGGAGGGTCAAGCTCGATCGAGCACGTGGCCGATACAGCGCACTAGGTATGATTTGACATCGGATCAAATCGCGTGAGATTTTTGCACAATCTCTAACAGACCAGCTTTTGGGTGGTACACCTCGGCGCCACGATTCAATTCTTTTTGGAAGCAACTAGAAGAACAGTTCCACATCCGACCATTCGAGGCGAGGTGGCATTGCGGACTGGCGCAAGTACGAAGCGGGAGAAATCGTGGCGAATACATCCGGTCGTAACCATCAAGAACAGATGTTATTCGTTTAACTGAAGGAAGCAATCGACTGGCTGTGGTGGGGCTCTTAGCACCCGGCCAAGGATCGGCTTTCGGTGGAGTACAACTCATCGCACACATGGCGGCCCGTAAGCGATGTATGAACAGCGCCACCACGAGTTATACCAAGACAGTTCAAGCGGCCCGTAAGCTCGGTAATTCTGTTACAAGAAGATGATCCTACAAGACCGGAGGTGGCCGTGGCGAGTGGGATCGGGCGGACTGTGTCCTGCAAATGGGTGAAGCAATAGGGCCTTTGAAAGGGTTTGACTTCGGCGTGAGCAAAGCCGGCGGATATTCGATTCTTCTTGAAAGAAAGCAGTTGAGGTTACTCAAGGCCACAAGATCCCCACCGTCGGAGATGAGCAGGAGACCATGCAAGTGGCATCATTCGTTCACCCACACCACCAATGATCGCAAGAGCTACGGCGCATCCAAATGGCAATAGAACAAGGCCGCTGATCCTCGGCCACCGCCATGAAGGTGGACACGAACCCGTTCCCGGTGTCAACATGATAGAGCTCGATCGCTCCGCCGAGACGTCAACTAGACTTTTCGTTTGATGTCAACATGGCTGGTCTGGGTACCACCATGACACGCATTACAAGGAAGGTGATCACCGCGAAGCAAAGGCGAGAGAAGGCTGGTCCGCGATCGCCCAGCACGATGGTGGGCGGTACTTAAGAGGAACAAGTGAGGAGAGTGCGATCGGAAGCCACATTCCACGCACCTCCTTAACAAATATGAATGCGGTCGACCAACGTCGCCAAAGACGACGGAGACGATGAAAAACATGGGCACCTCGCCAAGAGACCACCCAAAGAGAAGGAAGGCGCAGACAAACATTGGGATTGCCCTTCTTCAAGCATTCTTTGGGGCGTGGAATGAGCCGATTGCCTCTGACCGACCGCCTGAATGTGGACCACAAAAGAAGGGCACGAGGCCGATGTCGGTGTTGACGTCTGGACCTCTCCCACCTCGAGCCGTCCTAAGGAGTCCACTAGAACGAAGGGCCTTGAGAGGACCAGGGCGGCGAAGAAGAAGACAGGTTTCACCGTCAAGGTGGTGCCGATGGACTCGGACACACTCGAGCGCGAGTGCAACGGTCTCAGAAGAAGCTGAGCGCAGATCTCCACGCGCTAAAGAAGGCACTACGGATCTGCGTCAAAGTAAGGCAGATTACGGAGCGGAGGCGCGACAAGGAAAGAGTGGCGCCCCAAACCAATAAAAGCCGATGCACGTGCATTGGCCGGCACAAACATGGTGTTCGTACTCCGGCGAGTTCTCGCGCGCCACGAACCAATATGCTACCGGGGCACGGCTTGCTGCCCACGGCGATTATCTTTGAGAAGCCACGAGAGAAGGGTTACAAACATCCGAAAGCGGCGCCTACCTAGGCTACATCAATGGACAACCCGTCAAGATGTTGGTAGACCGAGCGGCGATTAACATCATGCCATACTCCATGCTACGACGCTTGGGGCGCTCACGGCGGACCTGATCAAAACCAACGTCACGTTAAGCGACTTCAACGGCCGGTCTTGACGCAAGGTGTTCTACGTGGATCGGCGGTGGCGGAAAAACTACCACGCCATTTTTCGCCGTGAACAGCAAAAGTACCTCGCCCGTCTTACTAGGAAGGATTGGATCCACGCTAGCTGCGCATTCCGTCCACGATGCACCAAAGGTCTGATACGGGACGGAGATGAAGTGGAGGTCGCCCATGCAGCGATTCTATCGAGGTTTCCATTCTGGCACGAACATCCGGGAAGCGGAAGACCAAGAGCCGATCTCGGAATCAGTTTGGGCCAGGCGCGTGAAGCTTCAAAAAGCGGGGTGAGGCTGGTCTTATCCGGCACGATGAATAGAAAGGTCCACGATCATACGTACGCGCCGATCATCACGATCGGCCACAAAAAAAATAAAAACGACCATACGACAAGCGGATCATGTAGTCGTAGGAGACGCCCGCCATTGTAAAACCGTGAGGTGTAAACCGCCTTGACGAGCACAATCAAGAAGGGGCGATTCAGTAATCGCCCAAATTATTTTTGTTGACCTCACCTACCGCTGCCGTGTTTAGCATCGACTTGACAGTGACGCAGTTAGGGTATGGGTTTACATCCGATGAGCTAGAAGAGATTGACATTGGTCCCGGGGATAAGCCACGACCAACATTTATCGCCAAGAAATTAGATCCGGATCTGCGAGGCCCAATGATCGCCTGTTGAAACAATACCCGGTTACCGCTGGGACTACATGTAAATGCTCGGGTTAGACAGAGCATCATTGAGCATCGGCCCCATCGAAAAAGGATTCCGCCATTTCAAAGCGAGCACGGCAAATGAAGGCGAAATTCGGTAGAAGTCAAGAAGGAGGTCGAAAATGTTGGACCAAGTTGATCAGCCATGCGGTATCTTTGAATGGATTTCTAGTATAGTGCTGTGGAGAAGAAGGATGGCGGTGGCGGGTCGCCATAGATTTTCGGGATCTCAACATGCGACCCAAGGATGAGTATCCGATGCCGTAGCGAGACGTTAATAAACGCATGGCTGGTCACAAGATCTTAAGTTTCATGGATGGCAATGGTTACAACCAAATTTTCATGGCTCCGAAGACATACACAAAACCGCATTGAGTACCAGTTCGGTGGGTCTCTTCGGTATGTGGTCATGACGCTTGGATCAAGATCTGGCGCCACATACCGAGGGCCATGAATTATATTTTCCACGACCTGATCGGCGGTTGGTGGAAATATACATTGACGTGGTGGTCAACCGCTTCGCAAGGGCACTTGGGCGATCTACAACGTCTGGACCGAACAAGGAAGTTCGGCTGGATGAATCCAAAGAAGTGTGCTTTTGGACGGCGGTCGGTTCGGGTTTCTTGGTCCATGAACGCTGGATTGAGATCGGCACGAAGAGTAAGGAGGCGGTAACAATGAAGCCACCCACTACAAAGAAAGAGCTGCGATCTCTCATCTAAGATCAACTTCGCGACGATTCATCTCTAACCTGTCAGAAGGATAGAGCCGCTCATGGGGCTCGTAAAATTAAAGTCGACGAGGAATTCACTGGGGCAGAACAACGGGCCTTGACGAGATCAAAGAATATCGACAAAGCCGCCGGTGTTAGTTCCACCCCAGCCAGACAAACCATTCTACATTTACTTGTCGATGGGCGACACGCCCATCGCCTCGAAGGTGGTACAAGTGCATGATGGGCTAGAGCGAGTCGTATTCTACATAAGGAGGATGCTAGACGCAGAGACAAGGTATCCAGATATCGACAAGTTGTGCCTCTGTTTGTTCTTTACATGTACCAAATTGCCACATTTTGCTATCATCGAGGTCATTATTATATGCAAGTCGGACGTCATCAAGCACATGCTATCGGCTCCTATGTTAAAAGGCCGATTGGGCAAATGGATGTTTGCATTATCGAGTTTGACATCCGGTATCAACCCGCAAAGCTGTTAAGGACACAAAGGCTGATCTTATTGCGAGGATCAACACTAACATAGCAACACTATCCATAAAAGCATGGGCTATGTTTTTCGACGGATCGTTGTGACGATGGCTGCGGCATCGGCATTTTCTCGTGTCACCCGGGCAACATTTTCCTTCTCCATCAGTTGTCTACCCTTTGCACCAACAATGTAGCCGAGTACGAGGCAATACGCAGGATGGAGTTACTCCTCGGCGGAGCCGAGGCGGTGGAAATTTTGGCGACTCAAAGTTGGTACTTTCCCAACTCACGGAGGAGTACAAGTGCGAGAGCGAGTCCCTCTTCCCATTATGGTTGTAATCGCCGTGAGTTGATGGCCCAATTCGATACATGAACTTTGGTGGATCGATCGCGCAGAACATAGAGGCAAATGATCTTGCGGATGGCTTCAGGCTATAAAGAGGCGTGGAGGGAGCGATATTCGTACAACTCTTGGAAGCCGACGATCGGAGAGCCGATATCTTCAATTACTTGAAGGATTCGGCTGGGGCACCTAAAAGGATAAGGTCGAGCCATGAAGTATGTGCTAATTGGGGACGAAATGTTTCTGGGACCACGAAGGATTATTGCTCAAATGTTTGGGAACAGCCGAGGCTAATCGGCTCCTACATGAGGTACATGAAGGCGCTGTGGGACTCATCACTGGCTCACAAGATGAAGTGGTTGATCAGAGATCGGGGTTTTATTGGCCCACCATGCTCGAGGACTATTTTAAGTACTACAAAGGTGTCAAGCATGTCGATATTTGGAAAATCCAGATGGTACCGCATCGATGAATCCCATCATCAAGCCTTGGCCATTCGAGGTTGGGGCATGGACATGATCGGCAAGATCAATCCTCCGTCAAGCAAAGGCCACATGTGGATCTTGGCCATCACGCATTATTTTACCAAGTGGGTGGAGGCCGTCCCTATGAAGTCGATGGTTCAAAAGATGTTGTCAATTTTGTGAAAGAGCATGTCATTCATAGGTTTGGGATTCTCGGACTATCACAACCGATGGAGGTTCGGTTTTCACTTCACGAGTTCGAGAGTTACGTGAGGATACAGGATTAAGCGATTCGATCATCTCCGCATTATGCTCAAGCAAATGGACAAGCCGAGGCGTCAACCGTAGTCTTATCAAACCGATCAAGAGGAAAATCGATGAGCATCCGAGGCGTTGGCATGAAGTTTTATCGAGGCTTTATGGGCTTATCGCATGTCATGTCATGGAGCGATAAAAACCTCTCCGCACCATCTGGTCTATGGACAAGCCGTATTGCCTTGGGAAATTACAATTTGGATCGAGACGCGTCACTTTTGAGCGATCTAACTAACAAGCAGTATGCGACTTTGATGAGTGTGACATTGAAGATGTGGTGAGCTTAGGCGTGTCGTGGAGAAAATAAAAGAGAACAAGGCTAAGGTAGCTCGTGCCTACAACAAGAAGGTGAAGCCAAAGGAGTTTCACGTTGGAGATTTGGTATGGGAAGCCGTGTTGCCCTTGGGTACTAAGGACGCAGATATGGTAAATGGTCTCGAAATTGGCACGGCCGCATAAGGTCCAAGCTTTAAAAGGAACGATACATGCTTGAGTTGGATGGAGTAAAGTTCTAAAGATGGCGATCAATGGACAACATCTCAAGAAATATTTCCCAAGCATGTGGGTGTTGGACAATAAAACGGAGGAGCCGTTACATGAAATCGGCTAGGTAAAATTACAAGAAGTAATGGGGTAAGATATGGGGCGATGCTGGAAATCGGCGAATAAAAAAAAAATATATAAATTTTATATATATAGCGATGCATGGTCATCGATGCTAGAAGATCACACATGTTACTGAAAGGGCCACATCGATTTGATTCGAGCCTTGTCATCTTCATCTTTGCTTGTCACTAGTAGTCTGTAAGGCACGTTTTGATGCAATTGGAGATTTGGGTCGTTTGTGTTTTAATCTACCGTATTGAGGAAGGTCGAAGGAGGAGCCGATGTTTTAAATCGGCTTTGTGCAATTTAACTTGTTTGATCATGCATGCGCATGGTAAAAGCCGATGCAAAGGTCATCGGCACGAACATCGACTTGTTTCAGATTATCGGCAAATTGGAGCAGAAAAGGAGCAATATTCGGGAACAAAGTTTCATTCATCCAAAGGATCATTGCTTACGTAGGATCGATTACAAAGGGCTGCTATTGCTCGGCCATTACTACTAATTCTAATCTAAGCCGGAGGTCGCCGTCGCTTGTGCCGCCGCCGCCCTCTTCTTTTTTTCGCCGCTCCGGCGTCCTCTTCTTCTTCTTGAAGAAGCCAGGGACCTCTTCGTCCTCGTCGTCATCTTGATATCTCGCCCGGACCCATAGCGGAAGCGCTTGGCGGATACCCATCGGAGGAGGTGTCCTCCTCCTCCTCCTCAGAAGAGTTCCGCGCCGTCCCACCCGATTGTCGTCGCTGCTTTTAGCCTCCGCTTCCCGTCTACGAGGAGGCTCTCTTCGCCGTCGGTCAGGGACGCATCATCCTCTGACCAAACGGCGAGATCCCAGTCCCTTTCGTCCCACCATCGTGGGGCGAAAGTGCTGTATGTCGCCGTGGGCGGGTGCTCTGGGGTTGGTTCTCGCTCGCTAATCGAGTTGGAGGCATGGGAGGATGCATCGGAGGAAGCGGGGGAGGCCATGGCAAGAAAGAGGGTTTGTCCGATGAAGAAAGAGGGTTTTCGCCGGGAGGAAGATGAGGCTATGAACTGCTGATTTAAATAAGGGAATAATGGATGACGGTTCAATGCCATGGCGGTTTCTAGATTGCCGCCAAAATGGTCAAATCACGCTGCGAGGAGTTGAGAAGACAGGCATCATGATGAAGGGGTAGCGTGGCGGTCTTTACATTACGCCATGCGTTACGCCGCAGCCCGATAAAAAAAAACAGAGTGGTTTTGGAATTATCATTGCCAAAACCAGGGGGGCATGTGTTATCGCCATATTTTGGCCTAAGATGGAGATGGGCCGTGATCAAGATGGGCTTGGAAGATACATTTATTCAACGTGTTGTTGGATCGGCCTAGTGCGTAGATTTGGGCTGGATTGCCGTGTATCTGTCATAGTAGGATTCGTGTTTGTGTAGGTTTCGTTTATGTTTAGGTAAAGATAGAGTTGTAGAGTTATTCCAAAAGTAGAGAGTCTCCGGACTATAAATATGTACCTAGGGTTATTGAGAAAGACAAGGACAATCACGTTCACAACCAACAACAATCTCGGCGCATCGCCACCCCTTGTTTCTAGGGTTTTTCGGGTAAGTGCCATCGCCTAGATCGCACCTTGCGATCTAGGCGATATTCTATCGTTATCCGGTGTTACTCGTCTTTGAAGCCTTGTTGATGGCGGTAACACCTTTACCACAATTGTTAGAGCCAAGATCGATACTCTTACTATGATTGCTTGCTTGTGCTACCTCTAGCTATCTCGCCATCCTTGCACCTTCTCCCGGGTGTGAGGGTGGCATCTTGCTTGATTTCTATTTAGTCGATTTGATCTGTTATAGTTGTGCCTTGTTCATCAAGGTTTAGTTTAATATCCACGTGGTTAGGCCTCACAAACGGGTTGAACGATCCGTGTCGTAAATATGGTTTATTGGTCTTAGAGGGACGTTAGGAATTGACATTGTGTTGGTTTTAGGCCTTCTCTAGGATTGGTTTCTACTATTTTTCAGATCTATTAGGCTCAACTACGTGGGACGTTCGGTTGCGTGGTGAAAACACTAAACTATCGTGATCGATTTAACTTGTAGTAATTAAGCAAAACCCCATGCTATCATAGATCAATGCAAAACCATGGGGATAATCGGCTCTGAAAGCCGATTCTGGAAACCAGGAGCCGATCACGGCTCAATTTTCACGATACTTGTTTACCATGCAGGAACCAATCGGAACAATCCATCACCTTCGGCCAGGTATAGGTCGGTGCACGCATCTCGAACCAAGACAGACGCGTGCGTCTGGAAGATTCTTGGGCCGTTGACCGAGGGACTAGGGCCCACCGGCCGCTCACGGAGCCTCCCGGCTCTTCGTGTTGCTAGTCACTGCGCGGTGAGTTTTGACAGCAAAGTGATGTAGTCGTATTCTTCGATCTCAAGATCGCGTGACGATCCTTCCCACTGCGTTCGCAGCGCTCCCGCGGTCACACGTTCGGATTGACGAAGACCTTCCTCTCCCTTGTTCCAGCAGGCAGCGGAGGTTGTAGCACTCTCCTCGCGATTCCGACATCACAACGGCGTGGTACTGGAAGTAGAGGGGAGATCTCGCAGGGCTTCGCCTTAAGCCGGAGCGAGTATGGTGGAGTATGAGAGAGCTCCTCGGCGATCTAGGTTTTAGACTCACCAAGGAGGAGGTGCTAGAGCCGGCGGCTAGGGTTTGGGGCACCCCAAGTCGGCGGCTAGGGCAAAAACCCTAGGGGGCGGCGACGGCTATGGTGGGCAGCAGCTACTAGGGTTTGAGGAGAGGTACTTGTGTCTCCCAGGAGGGAGCCCTGCCCCTCCTTATATAGGTGGAGGGGCCGGCCGGCCAAGGGGAGGGAGTGGATTCCCTCCCCAACTCGGCTTGGGTGGTGCGCCGGCTTGGGGAGGAGGGACTCCCTCCCCAACTCGGTTTCACCTTCCTCCTCTTTTCCTCTTTCCAAATTTAGCCGTTTGACTTTTTAATTTAGCTATTTGACTTTTCAAACTAGGATTTGAATTAATCCTTTATTTGGAACAGCGATGAAACTTAGTACATGATGCAATCATTCCAACTTGCAATGACACATTCATGTACCCTTTCCCCTCCGGAGTGCCGGACATTCCGGAAGCTTCTAGAACATTTCCGATGAAAACCGAAATCATTCCCGAACTCAAACGGGACTTTCCTTATATGAATCTTATTCTCCGACCATTCCGGATCTCCTCGTGATATCTCGGATCCCATCCGAGACTCGAACAACATTCGGTCTCTTTCTCATCATACCATAACTACTCAAACAACGTCAATCCTTAAGTGTGTCTCCCTACGGTTCGTGAATTATGCGACATGATCGAGACACTTCTCCGAACAATAACCAATAGAGGAATCTGGAAATTCATATGGCTCCACATATTTCTCACGATTACTTTGCGATCGAATGAACCACTTACATACGATACCAATTTCCCTTTGTCTCACGATACTTTACTTATCCGAGGTTATGATGGCCAGTATCTATGCATACCTAGTTCAACCTCGTTCGATAAGTACTCTTTTCTCGCTCCTGATATGTGATCCCTTGTGAGCCAGTCACATGCTTGCAAGCTAATTGGATGACATTTTACCGAGAGGGCCCGGTATATCTATCCGTCATATGGATGGACAAATCCCACTCTTGATCCATGTGTCTCAACCAATACTTTCCGAACACTCAATGCCACCTTTATAGCCACCCATTTACGGTGTGGTGTTTGATGTCATCAAAGCATCCATCCGGTAAAGGTGATATGCATGATCTCATGGTCGAAGGAATTAGGTTACTATGTATCAGAAAGCATATAGCAATTGAACTATTGAAATGACTTGATCTTTATGCTACGCTTATCTATAGGAGTATGTCCATCATATCATTCTCCTAACGATATGATCTTGTTGTTAATAACATCTCAATGTTCATGATAGGGAAACCACAATCATCTATTAACCAACAAGCTAGTATTATATAGAGGCTTTACTAGGGACTTCAAATTAAGTTTACAAATCACACAAGTATTAATGTTTCCTTGTTAATACTATTATAGCATGAATGTAAACATTTATCATAAACACAAAGATATAATAATAACTACATTTATTATTGCCTCTAGGGCATATCTCCAACACGAGGCTGGCCTCTTGCTGGTGCCCTTGAAGTTTCGGATGAAACCGTACGCCAGTTCCTCCCAGCTTCGGATGGATCCCAAGGATAGGCTGCTGATCCAGATCCGGTCTGCGCCTGTCAGCTGTAGCTGAAGGCATTGTAGGGCGGTGCTTTTGTTGCCGCCGTGCAGCTTGACGGACGACGGGTGGTCCCTGAGCCACGCCTTAGGGTCATGTGTGCCGTCAAACTTCGGAGTGTCCGAAGGAAGCTTGAAGTTCCTCGGCATCCGCGTCCACCGAACAAATCTGCTGAAGCATCGAGCCCCGCAGAGTTCTCCTTCATCGTCATACTCTTCGGATTCGGATGAGCACACGCTCTTGGCGCGTGCTTTGTCGATCTTACGTTGAGTGCGTTCGCTTCGAGCATCGTAGTCGCGGCTGCGACGTCGTGAGCTCTTGTGCCGTCGAGGTAGGTCGTGTTCCTCCTCGTCGGATGAAGGTGTGGGACTATGGTTGAATCTGACCGAAGCCTTCTTTTTCGGCTCCGAAGGAGCTTCTCCGTGGAGCGCAGCTCCAACGAGTCCGAGTCTGGCTAGTGCGGATTTGTGCATGGCCCTTTTCGGGTCCCCCATCGGAGGTGGATGGGACGCGAGGTATGTGTTGGCTGCCATGATCGTAGCTTGCGGCGTTTTCGGGATGACATTGTCGTTGGCGTCCATCTCCATGAAGGACGTGTTGAGGGTTCGAGTCACCTCGCGACGTGCAGCGGGATCCATGTTCTCTACGCGAGAATCATGCTTGTTGGCGTTGTTGCGGTGCGAGCTGGAGCCGCCAACGGCGGAGAGCATAGCTCGCCGCGCGCTAGACTCTGAGGCCGCTTGCTTGCGTTTGTCGAGTACTTCCTGCATCTTCACCTGCTTTTTGTACTCTTCGATGAGGAGTGGTACGCCATCAATAGGTCCCGTGAGGCACCCACAGGTAGGATCTTGTTGCCCGCCAAGGCTTCGCGTGCTTGGTTCCATCCTACCTTGTTGAGGTGGATTACTCGATTGGCGTCAGGGTCGTCCTCGTTGGGCGGGGGGATGGTTGCCTCCTGTTCTCGCTGTTTCTACCCTGTGGGTTGGGAGGCGGGTTGGGAGGTTGCTGATCCACGTTGCTTTGGATGACCACGGCGCATTGGTAGCATCCGTAGGTCAGATCGCTGCTGCCGCAACTTTTGGATTCGGAACCGTAGGTCCCTTCATCAGACGGGGGATCACACGGATCTGAGTTGCAGCTGCTGCTGTCATATGACTCATCTGTCGATGTTAACGTGCATAGCACAGGATGGCAGAGGCACCCGCTCTGGGAGGCGGAGAGTGCCGGTCTAACCCACCTGGAAGTAGAAGCTCCCGAACAGGATCTCGAGCCCATCGCCAACGGGCTCGAATTCCTTCAGGGTGGCTGGAGAGTGGGTGGTGAAGTCGAAAGCGCCGAAGAGGAGATGGCTCTCCGTCGCCGAGGAATTGTAGATCGCTTTGGTCGGGCCATCACGATTGCACAATCAGCATCCCTAGTTCCCACAGACGGCGCCAATTGACGAGGTTTTGACTCGTCAATGCCCATTGTTATGAGCTTGGGTTTTGGAGAAGATGGGGTCGGAGATCGCGGAGCTTAATGCATAAGCAACTGTGGATATGAGATTTACCCAGTTCAGCCCCGGAGGGAAAACCCTCATGCTTGTCACTCTTGATTACGCGGAACCAAAAGTTACAAGGGTGCGATGCCATCTGGCGTGGGGGTGTGTCTGCAGTGGCATGAGAGAGATCCTCCTCATCGTACCCTCCTAGCCTTTATATAGAGGTAGGCAGGTCCCAGGCACAGATCGAGTCGGTTACAGGTTTTAGGGTTTGCCCCTTTGAATATTCTATCTGTTCTAGTCTTGCTCTCCAAGGATCCGAAGACGTCATGGGCTTGGGCCACCCGAAAATCTTCATGGGCCGCGTATATTCTCGTGGGCCTTCCTTGGGCTGGACCAGGTATGCTAAAGTCGTGTAACCGTAGGGTATAACCATGTCACAAACTACTTTATTCAAGCAAACTAAACAAACTAAGCAAAGCAAACGAAAACTAAGACGCTCCAAGAACAACACAATAGTGCATATGTCTAGATAGACCTGAGCTTTTTATTGATGAAGAAGAGGATGCCTTGGGCATCCCCAAGCTTTGAATCTTGTAACTCTTGGATATTTCTTGGGGTGACACCAGGGTGGCATCCCCAATCTTGAACTTTTGTCCATTCTTCATCTCATTACATCATTCTCTCTCTCCACCTGATTTTTTTTCCTTTATACAAAACTTCACACAATCTTCATTAGCAACATTAGTGTATTCAAAAGATAATATACCTTTGGGTTTAGCTTTGGAGCAACAAAACTTTTCACTAAAAACACAAGTTACTGTAACTCCTTCAAAAATTTCAATTCCCCAAAAGAGAATTCAAAAAGGAATCAATAAGAAGCAAATGCAAATAATGGCAGAAATCTGTCAAAACAGACCAGCAGGTAGAAACCGATTTTTTGAATATCTTCTGTTGCTCAAATCAAAAAGTATTAAACTAATGAAAGTTATCTAACATACTAGGGGATTTATTCGTAAATTTTCAGCTCAACCTGAGTTACAGAGACTCCTCGCGATTTTTTTTGGTGGAGGACATAAATCTGTTTCGGGACAGCAACTCACCAAATCTTACTTCCCTCTCATTAGAGGTCATTCTTGGCACAAAAAGTAAACAAAAAGGATAAGGAGAGGCCATTACAGAAGTAATAACTTCCAAGACTCAAGGAAACTCTTGGGTTATCTCCCAACAAGTACTTTTCTTTAACGCCTTTAAGTTAGGCACAAGAAGCAAAAAGAATCAAGTGTTTTCAAATGAGGAAACATTACCCCTCTTGCTCCTTCCTTTCTTTAGAGAAAATATGATTGCTTACTGAAGGAGCAAAATGCATAATGCCTTTCCCACATATATTATTGCTCCAAGGTGTTTCAGTAGGGATCTTCCAAGTGTAATCTGTTCTTTGCCTACACATTCAATAACAAGATAATCAGTAGACACCATTTTCCCTGAAATTTTTGTGAACGCACCTTGATACGTCCAAAACGTATCTATTTTCTCGAACACTTTGCTATTGTTTCTTCTCTAAACTTGTGTGATTTGGATACAACTAACACGGACTAACGCTGTTTTCAGCAGAATTACCTTGGCATCTTGTTTTTGTGCAGAAAAAGAACTATCGGGAAAAATCCCGGAAAATATGCTAAAAACTATTTTTCACCAGAAGATCCACGGGCGAAGGGAGATAGAGAGGAGGCCTGGGAGGCCAGACCCACTTCAGCGAGCCCACGACCCGCTGGAGGGTTGGCCACCACTGCAGCCTCGGCCTCCTCGCGCCTATAAGTTGCCTTATGACCTAAAACTCAGGGGTCGATAGTTTTCCAGAGAGTTCCGCTCCACCGCCACCGAGAAACTAAGATTTGGATCCGTAAACTCTTACGGCACCTGTCGGACGGGAATTTGGAGAGGATCATCGCCATCGTCATCACCAACGCATCTCCATCAACCACCGATGTTTCCCTCATCCATGAGTGAGTAATCCCTCATTGTAGGCTTGGGGATGGTAGGGATTGGATGACTTCTATCATGTAATCGAATAAGATCTGTTAGGGCATAGTGCCTAGTATCTCTATTAGTTCTATTTGACTTTGTCGCAACTTGTTGTGCTTAATGCTTATCACTAGGGCCCGAGTGCCATGATCTCAGATCTGAACTTATTATTGAATCATTATGATAGTATTGTTTGTGATCTTATCTGCAAGTTGTGTACACATATCATTGTCCGGATCCAAATGTCCCAATGGGAGAACCGGAGGGGATGATTGTGGTGTGAGGATCACATGTGTTCACGGAGTGTTAGTGCTTTGCTCCGGTGCTCTATTAAAAGGAGCACCTTAATTGCCGATGGTTCCTAGAGGCCCGCTACCACTGGCTAGACAAAAGATGTTCTTAAGTTCTCATTGCGAGCACGTATGACTATATTTGGAGCACATGCCTAGGATTGTTTAGTACTTGGATGCTTGTTATTATTTATCTGCAATGCCCTATATCTTGAAGTTACATGTTTATCCCACTGTTACCGTTACTGTTACTACTGCTCTTGTTTCACTATTGCTGTTGCTACTACAAACAGTTGCTACTGATAAACTTATGTGAGCAAGAACTATTTTCAGTGCGGTGATCGACAACTCAGCTTGTTAAGGCTTGCAAGTATTCTTTGGCTCCCTTGTCGAATCAATAAATTGGGTAATACTACCCAAGACTGTGCGATCCCTATACTTGTGGGTCATCACACCTTCAGCTATTCCAATGGGTAACAAAGTGGCATTATTAGTGAGAGATTTCCTCTCCTCCTTTAGAAAGCCCCCAAAGACTCAAAGACTCATAAATATCTTTAGGCATAAGGAAAAATTCAGACATGATATCACAACGAGCATCAAAAGTAGCACTATTTATAGTGTCTTTGATTGTGGGAAACCACTTTGAAGGCTCAGAATTCATTGGAACATAATTATGGTACTTCCTAAGTGTGTGATAGCAACTGTTCAGAGCAGCAGTACTGGACTCAAGAGTGTTCAACCTAGCAAAAATATTAATGAAAAAGGAACCAGACTTGCCAGGTGTATTATAAATTATAATCAATTTCTTTATGGCATCAAAAGCTTCATCCTCAGTACATGAAAAATATCATTCCCAGCCAAAGCATCCAAAGCATATCTATAAAAAAGAGCAATACCGCCCGTAGAAACTATTGATAACCAAGCTAAGACTCATCTTAGGCTCAGTTTCCCTTTGTAAAGCAGAGATTTTAGACCAAGCTTCTTTAAAGCTCTCTTCAACTTTTTTGCTTGAAAGCAAAGATCTCTTCCATAGGTGTCAGAGAGATAGGACCAAAACCAGACATGGTAGCAACTAGGGTAGGAACTAATTTTTTTGTATTTTTTATAAGAAAAGGCAAACCAAACTAAAATATTTATTTTGGAGTTTTTAATAAAAAGAGGCAAACAAAACCAAGCAAAAGAAACTAAGAAAACTAAAAACAAAGAAAAGAGAAAGGTTGAGGAGTACTCCCCTTGTGAAGACATCCTTAGCCTCCCCGGCAATGGCGCCAGAAAGAGCTTGATGGCGCCCAACACTGTTGTGGGACGCTTCGTTGGAAACCCCAAGAGCAAGGTGTGATGAGAAAAACAACAAGTTTTCCCTCGGTAAGAAACTGAGGTTATCGAACCAGTAGGAGGAAGTAAACGTCTCAAAGGTGTTGCGGGCAACGTGGAAACCTGCACAACACAAACTCAAGACTTTGCCCCAACGAAACAATGAGGTTGTCAAGCTCACCGGTTTACTGTAACAAAGGATTAAACGTATGGTGTGGAAGATGATGGTTTGCCGCAAGTAAACATGTAACAGTGGAAGATGTATCAATGGTAAAGATTAGACCGGGGTCCATAGTTCACTAGAGGTTCTCTCCTTAGATAAACAACATGGCATGAAGGGTAAACAAATTACAGCAGGGCAATTGATAGGAACTGAGCAAGGCATAACAATGCAATACTAGACAAAAAGATCATATGAGATTCGATTAGGCAATACAACAATATACATAGACCGCCATCCAACTGCATCTATGACTAGAAGTACACCTTTAGGTTATCATCCGATCCCCCTCCAGTATTAAGTTGAAGCAATAGACAACTGCTTTAAGAAAAGTGTGTAAGGTAAACAATCCACTTGTTCCATGAACAAGAGATAGTTGTTTTCTCCCTAGTGGCCACAACACATCTACAACCGAAGAGATTTCTGTCACTTCCTTTGGAAACTAGAGGTATGAACCCACTATCGAGCATAAATACTCCCTCTTGGAGTCACTAGCAACTACTTGGCCAAGATAGCTACTAACAACGGAGAGCATGCAAGATCATAGACAACACAGACATGATAGAATCAAATAGACAAAACCATTAATCAATCTGACATAGTAATCTCAATATCCATCGGATCCCCGCAAACACAACATGCATGATTACAAATAGATTAGATCTTGATCATGAACGGAGCTCACAAGATCTATACATGAAAGCATAAGGAGAAGATACAACCATCTAGCTACTACATGGACCCGTAGTCCAAGGTGGAACTACTCATGCTTCATACCGGAGAAGAAGGCCTCCGGGATGATCTCCTCCCAAGTGGTGCCGGAAGAACTTGAGATCCCCGATCTAGGGACGATGGTGGCGGCTACAAAGGTTTCGTGGAGTTTTGATCGGTGCCTAGGGTTTACGCATCGGGGCTTATTAGGTGAAGGCGAGCAGGAGGGCCACCAGGCCACACCCTACCAGAGCGGGATGGGCCCACCCGCGCCTAGGGGGTCAGCCACCCTATGGTGCCCCGTCTCATCTTCGGCTTCATGTCGCCAGTAAAATATTGACTTTGGTTTTGTCCGTCAATTCCGAGAATATTGATTTTCTGCTTTTCTGGAATCAAAAACAGAAGAAAATAGGCAGATGGCACTGTGGCAACTTGTAAATAGGTTAGTTCTAGAAAATATATAAAAAGACCTCAATGTGTATACAAAGCAAAGCAAAGTAGATACTAAACAAGCATGGACCATCAAAAATTATAGATACGTTTCCGACGTATCATTGTGCGAGCAAGGAGTTCTTCGCTGCGGAGCATCGTCACGCTGCGACATTCAGAGCCGGGAGATTTACTTCCGCAATATCGACTAGATCAGAGAGAAGTGGGGGTCTTCGTCAAGCACCGTACGTATGTGACTCCCTCTGGCGGCCCGTTCTTTCGGTGCTAGGAGTTGTCGAAGCCGCAAGACTTCGTGACCTCGAGGTCAGCGTCAGGACGTCTTCTTCGTCCACGTTCCTCGCGGTATGTTAACCGTGCTCGGTCTTTAAATGTATGAATACCATATGCCCTCCCTTTACTGCATAGTAGATAGATCCTAGCATTAGAGTTTCGATTGTAGGAATTTTTTTTGTTTTCTGCCCTCGAATCCCAATAATTACATATTACATTTGATGATAGAGAGGAATCTGAACAAAATGAGCTTCATGATCACCGCAAAGAGGATGGCGATGATGAACTTGAGCTTCGTCTCTCGGTCCTAAACTTCCCCTTTGCCTATAGGCATATCCTGTTCAATGGCGCAACTTGAACAACCTTAGGTTGAGGTGTCCTAGATAGAGGTGCCATATATTGATCAGCCACAACCTCATGAGTCGAGAAATTATGGTACTCCTCTTGTGCCTCCTCTTTAGTTTGATATCCTCTGTAGGTGTTTTTCGATAAATCATTTACCTGATCTTGGCATATCCTCCATGAATCATACACACATGGACATCTCTCGCTCTCTGTACAGCACACACCACTAAGATGGAACATATAGAACAAGTTAGGTACAACATGAGAAGCATGACAAAATCATAATAGGCCATGAAAACTTCATACCAGATCATGTATTTAACATGGATAATAGCACAATGTAAGAAGCATGTCATAAACCAAGAGGAGCATGCATTATCATTACCAAACAAATGTGCACATTCTCGAATGTTTATGTAATCCAGTAGCTATGCTCTCCAATACACGTACCTCATTTTAGTCCACTCCATTTATCCACGTTTTTGCCTCTCGATTCCCCACCATAGAATAATATGATCCACCTCTCCTTTTCTCTACTTGCCAAGCGGCATTGACCTGTAGCCGAACGTTCCTTCTCCCTGGAGATTTGCGATGCAGGTGTCCTGTAGTCGACGTCCTTCTCCCCGGTGAGCGGTGTTGGCCTGCAGCCGATAGTCCACACCACCCCGGCAGACGGTGGCCTACATGCTTCTCTCCTCCCAATGATGACGGTAGTAGTGGCCTGCATCGAGATCTTTTGCTTTCCCTCATCTTCTCTTTTTATGTTTTAGAGATTCTTGAGGATATGAGATTAATAATGTAACACCCTCAGAATCGGACCTATGCAAGTTTCAGCGATTCCCGCCAAACCCGCATAGAAACGATTCAAAGGTGTCCACCAGGCACTTTCGTGCGGGTGGAAAACTGTGGCATCCCGCAAAACCACTACTAGAAAATCGCGTTGAATTTGTGCATTGCATCGTCATCATCATGCATTGTTTGCTTAAAACTATTTTTTGCAAAGCCCGTTTTGTTTTCTAAAACGCTCCACCTCTATTCAAATATCAAAGCCCGGTCTCCGGATTATTTTTGTTTGGACGCTATCGGTCTGCAAAAGGTGCTTTTAAATTAAATAAAAATATTTATTAATTAGTGGGCATGAACGGGCCAACTGCACCCAACCACACCCCTCAGATAAACAGATCGGTCCACCAAACCAGCCCTCTAAATCCTAAGTTCACCCAACCTAGTCTACCCACCCTTGCCTCCACCTCACCCTAGCCTATCAGACCTCGCCACCTCATCTCCCCCCTCTCCCTCACCCAATCACCCTCTGCCACCTAATCCTACCCCCAAATCCCACCCCACTCTCTATCTCTCCTGCCAGCTCTCACCACACAGCAACCACCCACCCCCGCTTCCACCGCACGCCTGCGTGGCCCCAGGCCCCACGCGGGACCCGCCTCCCCTGGCCGCTTGTCCCTCGCCCATCACGCCGCCTCCCCACGCGCCTCGATCCTCTTCGGCTCGCCTCCTCCTCGCCTAACACGCAACCGCCGGGCGCCGCCTCCTCCTCTCCGCCTCGCCCACCTCCGCCACCGCATTGCCCGCCTCCCAGGCTGCTGCCAGCTGGCGCCCGCCCACCGCTCCTCCGCCCCGCCGCCAACCATCTCTCGCTCGGCCAAGGCCGCCCATCTCCTCTCCGCTGGCGTCTGCCGCCCGCTGCCTCCTCGCTGCCGAGCCGCCACCGCCACTGCGCCTCGCCTCGCTGCCCGCCGCCTCCGGCCGCGCTGGCCCGAGTCCCCACTCGCCGACCGCCGCCGCCAGCGACGGCCTCGCCCGAGCTCGCCGCCGGAGCCCGCCGCCCGACCACGCCTTCCTGACCCTCGCCAGACTCGCCTTCCTCGAGCCCGGCTGTCCTCGCCCAAGGCCGCGGTGCCTCGCCGCATCCGCAGCATCACAACGCCGCCGCCTAGATCATAGTGGTGGTGGTGACGCCAAGAAGACCCGAAAATCTTGCGAGACCCTCGAATCGATAAGATCGCCCACCGGTGCCACTCGAGAACGACAACGACAACGGCCGCCGACCCCAAGAACTCCTGCACCGATCTGATGACCAAGCTCCCGACGCCCGATCCCGGTGATCCAAGGGCCACGCCAGGACCCGAACCTGAAGAAACCCCAAGGTCGCCAACACGGATACACCAAGTTATCCATCGAGGACACCAAGACCGCCTCAAGGTTCCGAAGGACCCCCGGTATCGAACCCGAGTTCGCCAACGACACTGAAGACGGAGCGCTAAGACCGTGCCCGGATCCGGAGCCCGAACCCGATACCGCCACCGACGAAGACGCGAGAACGTCACCCGGACACCGAGACCGGCGATGTAACACCTCGATCGACCCTATGCAAGTTTTAGCAAACTCGCCAAACCCGCATAGAAACGATTCAAGGTGCCCACCAGCACTTTCGGGTGGAAAGCAAAGTAATAACATTACACAACGGCCTCGATGGGACCCATGCAGATATATATACAACAACTCAAGAGTCAAGAATACATATACGGTACAAAGATCCAAATCACCTTTAAACGATAGAGTCCCACTACGGACAAGATGCAAATGGGGCTAAGAGCCTCAAGAATAACCAATGGCGTCCATAACTCGCCTGTGCCAAGCGGAAGGGTAACCCCGCTAACGGCCGATCTCAAAACCTGCTTAAACAAAAGGTGCCAAAAGGGCAAAGGAAAAGAGGAGCGTCAAGATCGAGGCCAAGACACTCGAGGCTAGAATTCATGGTCCTCGCCACATAGGTATGGTGGATCGGCGCAGCAAAGATGCACTAAACAACCTATAGAGACTCGATACAACCGCGCTATCGAGAGGGTGAGAAAGACCTATTCGGATCCAACCGATACTATCATCAAACAAACCCATCCCGCGCTTCCCTCGAGACCAAACGAGGAAGTCAACCGAGGAACTCACATAGTTGGCGCTTTACTTATTCGCTATCGCTAAAGCAATTACTAGTCGTTTAGATAATCATCCCGACAAAGTAAGCAAGTTTTTTAGTTAACCATTCCATGATAGTTGCAACTACTAGTCGAGACACAATTAGCATGAGATAACCCCAAAACCCAGCAGCTTGTTGGTACTTTTACTTAGCCATTCCGTTGTAGTGAAGCGATTACTAATCGTATCTAAACAAGTCAAGTTAAAACAATAAACTTTAGTTATAGTTGTTCATGATCAAGCACTCGGCTCCAAGTCGTCCATAACCGGACACGGCTTCTAAAAGATTTAACCGCAGGGTGCACCAAAGTATCCATAGGCACTTGACCCTTTTGCCGATCGCTAACATACACCCATCCAGATGTCGGGGGCCTAAGTCACGACGCCCTGCACTCCAAAGCAAGCACGGGGCCACCCACTAAGTCTACCGCAACGAAGTCGGCCGGTCTCGAGACGGACTTAGGGTTTGCGACAATGGTCAGAACGACAGCAGATCCCCAATCGGGATCGATACTGCCAAAACATTCCGCTTCCTAAACAGACACAGGCTCCTCACACAATCGTAAATAAAGCAAGAGTATGGCATAAGTACAGGATAGTAAATAAATCCTCAAACTAGTTGTGGCCCCGGACAATACTTTGAAATCGGTAATAATCGATGGGGCCCATATCTCCCCAATGTGGTTAGCGCTCGATCTCTAACAGTGTCAAGAACTCGTCCCACGGGACACAAGTGGGCTACGGAAACCAATCTTACCTATCACCCACCGATGCCTCTGCTTAATTCAATTTTAGTTGTTAAACAGGAATTAAAGTGAAACAATAATTAAAGCCATGATCATCTCCAACGTCAACATGCGGCAATTCTCCAACAATTGTGGTACTTGACGACACACACAACACTTGAGCAAGCGACTACGACACGCGGGTCCAAATATCTACCAAACAACAGGTGATAGGATGTGTCCAGGGCTATATATGGCTGCAAGGGATATCACGGGTACGAAACTAGAGCATCGCAACACAGATAGCAAAGATCAACAGGAGGGAATAAATACTAGAAAAGTAAGATAGGTAGAAAGGGGGAGATGCTCGCCTGAAAACATTGTCGAAGGGAGTTCAACCGAAGATCGGGGCGAAGCTCACATCAACTCAACGGCCTTACCCGCGAAGAAGCAAAACACTAGAGGAAACACCGGATGCGATATTCAATACACGGCAGAAGATCGGCATGATGCATGTATGATGTATGACATGGCAAAGGGTGCGATGCAATTAGGTCAAATTAAGCGAAACCGGGGTCCCGACAATTAATTAGGTGGTGCATGTTGTTTAGCTACCCCGCAATTTAAATGTTGTTTTAGCATGGCGAAAGATAGTACCGGGTTCGCTACACCAATTTAAATGAGGCCGATATAAGGCTAGATTTGCCCGCATATGGGCCCCATATTTAATTATTAGGTGAATTGGCATAAGGCCCCCAACCAATGATATGCATGCGAGATGACAATTAAATATGCAACAAGTTGATATCATTTATAAAATAGGGTATCGAGGAAAAAGGGGTCACACATCAGAGGGGGCGCGACGATCTTGGGTTCCGGTTCGGCCGGGTCTCGGCACGGGTCCGTGGTTCGGCGGAACGTTTCGGACTCGGTCGTTTCTCGATAACGGAGGTCGATCTTGTCGCGTCCGAGGAGGTCTTGGTGTTCGGGTGAAGCACTTGGCGTGGCGTCGGATCGGACTCGGTTTGTCGTTTCGTTTGCTGCCAGTCTTGTCGGATTCAAGGCGGGTCGGCCTGACTTGGCGTCCGGGAGCAGTAACTTGGTGTCCCAAGCGAGTACTTGTCGCACCGGGACTTGTCCCGTGACGAAGGTCTTGAGGTACTACCGTACTCGCCGGGGGCGTACTTGGGGTCGGCGCCAAGGTTCGGGTTCGGTCTTGGATCCTGTGGGTTCATGCGGCTCTTCGAGGCGAGCTTGTTCGACGTGGTCCTGAGAACGGCAGCGGGCCCACGAGCAGCTCGAGACGGTGCAGACCGCAGCGAGGGGCGACTGTCAGAGAGGAGGGGCACGGGTGCGGGCAGGCCAAATCGGGGTTCCGTGGTGACGCAATGGCCGGCCAGTCAGAGGCCGAGGCTGGCGCACGACGACGGGCGGGCTGGGCCGCAGCGCGAGGAGGCGAGGGTCGAGGCGGCGGAGCTCCGCCAGCGGGTCACAGTGGAGGCGCTTGCCGGGCGGCGGTGGACGGCGAAGCTCGAGGGCGGGCCGCTGGATGCGCTGGTCTGGGACGACGACGAGCCGCAGGGCGAGGGTTTTGAGCGCGCGAGCCTCGAGGCGGGAGGTGGAGACGAGGGCGGTGCTTGTGGCGGGCGGGCGACGGAGCTCGTGGGCGGGCCGAGGACGCGAGCCCGAGGCGGCGCTGGCAAGTGACGCTGGTCAGGCGCGACTCGCGCGGAGTAAGAAGCGAGGCGGAGGCGCTGGGACGCGAGGCGGCGGGGCCGGGCGGAAGGAGCGAGCCGCGCGGATGAGGGCCGGTCAGCGCGGGCGAGGTCGCCGGAAAGAGAGGCGCTGGCGGCGGAGAGGCGAGGCGCAAGGCGGAGCCTGAGTGAGGCGGAGGAGCGAAGGCAGGAGGCGGAGGCGGGCCGTCCGGGAGGCGAGAGGAGGGGTGAGGCGAGGCGGCTGTGAGCGAGGTGGAGCGAGGCGGAGGGGGAGGATGCAGGGCGGCGTGGCAGCCGAGCTGCAGGAGGAAGAAGGGAGAACGCGCGCATGGTGAAGAAGAAGAACAGGGACGCGGCTCGGGACATGTGGCAGTGGGGTGGGTCCCATGGGTGGGGCCCAGGGCTGTGGTTGACTGGGGGGGTTGGGGTGGGACCCGGGCAGTGAGCGGGCCAGCGGCAGCCAGTAGGCGTGCGCTGCAGGCAAGTGGTCAGCGGGTTTGGGGAGAGAGAGAGAGGAGGGGAGTGATTGGGGTGAGGTGGCTGAGCGATTGGGTGAGGGAGGGAGGTGTGGCGATGTATGACGTGATAGGTGGGAGTGAGGTGGAGGGTTGGGTAGTTTTCCGGTAGCTCTAGGAATTCCAGGTGGACCGATTTGTAATCAAAGGGTCGTCGGGTCGATCCGCCCGCTCGACCGCCTCACTAAAACAATATAATAATTTTATTTAATTCTAAACGCATCGTTTTGCAAAACATAGCCGACAACAAAATAATCCGGAGGCCCGGGGTTTTGCGTTAGAACAAAGGCGGGGCGTTTGGAAAACAAAATAGGTTTTTCTGAATAGTTTTATGCAAACAACGCATGATGATGACAATGCAATGCACAAAACAACGCGATTTTCTAGTAGTGGTTTTGCGGGATGCCACACGCGACAAGTGCTTCGTCCCGAACGCCATGACCGACAACATGACCCGAAGACCCCGGATGCGCCAAGACCTACCCCTGAGTCCGAGAACGACCTCGCCGAACCCCGACCTCGGACTCGACCTCAACCCCGTCGAACCCTAACCAAGATCGTCGAGTTTTAGCCTAATGTGACCTTTTCTCGATACCCTATTTTTATAAATGATATCAACTTGCATTAAATCATTCATATCGCATGAATTCATGGTTTGGGTTTTATGCCGATTCACCTAATAAAAGGGCCCATATGCGCGCAAATCCACATATCGGCCTCATTTAGTTCAGTAGCGAACCGCACTATCTTTGTCTTGATAATGCAACAAAATTGCGGGTAGCTAAACAACGTGAACCATCTAATTAGCGGGACCCGCCGCTTATATGACCACAATCGCACCTTTGCCGCGACATACATCATAGATCATGCCGCCATTGCATAGGCATCCGCCTAGTGTTTCTTAGCGATAAGGCCGCTGAGTTGATGTGAGCCGCTCGATCTTCGCTGAATTTTCGCATGTTTTCAGCGAGCATTCCCTTTCTACCTATCTTACTTTAGTATTTATTCCTCCTGCTTATCTATCCGTGTTGCGATGCTTTTTCCGCACTGCGATATACCGCAGTTTCTCAGTTTGATTACATTACCGTTTGGTAGATAGTTGATTGCCTGCCGTAGTCGCTGGCGCTGTCGCCGCGCGCCAGTCGATATGTCAAGATGTCGATGCTGGAGATGATCCTGTTTATTATCGCTCACTTTAATTCTGTTAACAACTAAACTGAATACAGGCATCGGTGATAGAAATATTTGGTTTACGCCACTGCGTCTCAGACCTTTGATACTGTGTCGCTATCGCCATCCACATCCGGAGGTAGACTCGGCTGCAGCTGATTCAGTCCAAGTCCAGTTTGAGGCCTTACGATCACACTTATGCCATGCCACTTCAGCCACCAGCGAGACATCGCATCGCTTAGACGGACACCATTCCGGTGTCGACAAGCCTGCCCACTTTTCCCCAATGCTCACAACAGATACCAAACCTTAAGTCCGCTCGAGTTTTACTCGCTGAGGATTCTACTTGCGGCGGCCTCGAATACCCTCAACTCATGATGCTACAACTAAAGTTTATTGCGAATTTGACTTTAATGACTAATCGCTTCACTATAATGGAATGGCTATTATCGCCACAACCGCCAGTGTCGCCATAATTGCATTACAACGAATTTGAACAGTATCAATCGCCGGGTTTTGGGATTATATCATGCCATTCGTATTTGAATTAGTAATTGCACTATAACGGAATGATTAATTCAAATGACAACGCTATTTTATCGTGATGATTATTACTAGTAATTGTCGCAGAGGAACACTGTGATGGGTTTGTGCGTTGTGCCGATCCCAGGTCATTCTTGTCCTCCGCTATCGAAGCCCATGTTGCAAGCGCCGCCAGCTCACCATGTTAGACCGCCGGTTTCGCCCGCTCAAGACGACGCCTTTTTCTTTGTTTAAGCTTGTCGATCGTCGCTTTCGGCAGGCGGACGCCATGCCTGTTTCGCAGCCCATCCCATCATTTTAAGGTGATTTGATCTATTCAGATTTCGACTTTGAGTCGCCGTTATACACACTGGTCTCATCGATCGTTGTAATGTTATTACTCGCTCTCCACCCGCACGAAAGTGCTCGTGGCACCTTTGAATCGCTTTCTATGCGGGTTTGGCGAATTTTGCTCAAACTTGCATAGGTCCGATTCTCGAGGGTGTTACAAAACGGTAATAACATTACACAAATTCTCGATGGGACCCACTTAATGAGATATATATAGCAATGACCAAAGAGTCAAGAATACAGACATAAGACAAAGGTCCAAATCACCAGAACGATATAGCGTCCGATCACGACAAGATGCAAATGGGGCTAAGAGCCCTCAAGAATAACCACATGCCCATAACCCCGCCCAAAGCGTTTAAGGGTAACCCCGCTAACGACGCCGATCTCAAAACCCGCTTAAACAAAAGGGTGCCGACAAAGGGCAAAGGAAAAGAGGAGCGCCAGATCGAGGCCAAGACACTATGAGACTAGAATTCAAGGCCCTCGCCACATAGGTATGGTGGATCAAGAGCACAAAGATGCACGAAACAACCTATAGAGACTCGATACAATCAAGGCTATCGAGGGGTAAGAAAGACCTATTCGATCCAACCGATACTACCATCAAGCAAACCCATCCCGTGTTTCTCGAGACCAAACGAGGAAGTCAACCGAGGAACTCACAGCTGGCGCTTTATTTATTCATTATCGCTATGCAATTACTAGTCAAGTATAGATAATCATCCCGTTAAAATAAGGAGTGGGTAATTTAGTTAACCATTCCGCTAGAAGGTAACACTTACTAATCATATACAATTAGCATGAGATAACCCAAAACCCAAAGCAGCTTGTTGGTACTTTTATTTAGCCATTCCGTTGTAGTTGCAATACTTACTAGTCAGATACAATCGTCGCAAGCGACAAACCAAACAAGCAATTGTGGGCAGTTTTATGTAGCCATTCCATTATAGTGAAGATGATTACTATTCATTATAAAATCAAATTTATAGCACTACTTTAGTTATGCTTGTCTATGATCGAGATATCTCCAAGTCGCCCATAACCGCTGACACGCCAGTAAAGTTTTACCCACGGTGCACCAATAGCAACACACGCCGATCAACCCTAAAACCAAATCAAAACCCAACGAGGCCTTCACGACAAAGCAATCACAGATTCGTAAATATTTCAGGGGCCACCCCATTGAGTAGACCAAGAACGGCCACCGACCGAGACGGACTCAAGGTTTGTGACAATGGTCAGAACGACCGGGAACCCAAAACTGGCTTGTCGATACCGCTAAAACATTCCGCTTACCTAAATAAGACAAAGGTGCTCTCGCACAATCGAATAAAGCAAAGAGTACGGCATAAGTACAGATAGTAAATAAAACCTCAAACTAGTTTGTGGCCCCAAGAAATAAGAATGAATCATGCTCGCTCGGGGTCCCATAATCCTTCCTGATATGGATAGCGATAAATCAAGGAACAGTATCAAGTACTCGGATCCCACGGACACAAGTGGGCTCTAAACCAAATATTATCTATCACCCACCGATGCTCTCGCTTACTTCAATTTTAGTTGTTAAACAAGAATTAAAGTGAACGAAAAGTAAAGCCATGATCATCTCCAACATCAACATGCGCAATTATCTAACATCGTGGTTCTTGGCGACACGCAATAGCACTTGAGCAAGTTTATCACGACGCCGCAAGTCCAAATATCTACCAAACAATGTAATAGGATGTGTCCAAGGCAATATACGGGCCAAAGGGATTTCACGGTAAAAACTAGAGCATCGCAACACGTATAGCAATAGATCAACAGGAGGGAATAAATACTATAAAAGTAAGATAGGTAGAAAGGGGGGAGGTGCTCGCCTGAAAAACATTGCAGAAGGTTCAACCGAAGGTCGGGTCGACACTCGCATCAACTCAACGGCCTTATCCGCGAAGAACCAAAACACTAGAATAAACACCGGATGCAATATTTAATACAACGGCAGAAGATCGGCATGATGCATGTATGATGCATGACATGGCAAAGGTGCGATGCAATTAGGCAAGATTAAGCGGAACCGGGGTCCCGACAATTAGTTAGATGGTTCAAGTTGTTTATCTACCCCGCAAATTAAATGTTGTTTTAGCATGGCAAAAGATAGCACCGGTTCGCTACACAAATTTAAATGAGGCCAATATAAGGCTAGATTGCCCGCATATGGCCCCATATTTAATTATAAGGTGAATCGGCATAAGGCCCCCAAACCACACAAAGATGCATGCGAGATGAATGATTAATATGCAACAGGTTTTATATTTAGCATTTATAAAATAGGGGCTCGGGAAAAGGTTCACACATTAGGGTTCGACGCTCTTGGGGTTCCGGTTCTAACATTCTCGCATAACGGGCGATCTTGTCGATCCGGTTCTCGCGGACTGCGTCCGGAAAGGAGTACTTGCCTCGGTGTCGGGGCGATCGGGTTCTTCCAGTCGGTGTCGTTCGCTGCTATGAAGGTCTCGGGTCCGCTGGTCGGTCGGACTTGCGTCTGGGTGAAGTGTTTGTCATTCCATGGCGATCTTGGAGTTCAGGGTTCGGATCGGACGCTGGGATCGTCTCCTGATCGAGACGAACTTGGGATCCGTAGAGATCTTGTCGAATCTCGCCGCCATCCGGGGAAGGTCTTGCGGCAAAGACATGAACACCATCTCATCGACTTCAGAGTCGCATTGGTATTTGCCGAGATAATCCACACCACTTCACTAGCATCACCAAACGGCACTCGCCATGGAGCAGGATTTCGCACGCGTGACAACAAACAAACATCACAAACACCGGCAACGAACGCCACATCTCGCTAGAACACGAGGCCGTGGAGAATCGGGCAAGCAGGAGCAATCCGTATACCATCGCACTAGAAAAACAAAGACACGGCTGGGGAACCGAACTAGAAGAACAGAGGTTTTCAACACGACGCCCATGGCAGAGGACGGCGACCGGGAGGAATCCGAGGGAGGTCGCGGCATGGCGAGGCCGCGCGTCACGCCGCCTGGAGGAGAGGGCGCCAATGACAGAGGGGCGGCGTGAGAGGCGGATCGCGGACTCGGGGCCGCGGGACGGGCGGGCGGAGAGAAGGCATGGCGGTGCGGCCGGGTGGAGGAGGGGCGGTGGCTGCAGCCGGGCGACGGAGGAGGCCACGAGAGAGAGATGCAGCAGCGAAGGTGGCGAGTGGTGGCGCACGGAGAGGCGGGGTCGGGAGAAGGGAAGAAGAGGCGAGGAGGAGGCGGGCGCACTGGGGGAGCCGAGCCGAGCGGGCGGTGGCAGACACGGCACCGAGGTCGGCCGACGGGAGAGGGAGGCAGAGGCGGGGAGGCCCAGGCGAAGGGCTGTGCGGCCAGGGAGAGAAGAGTGGTGGCCGGAGGAGAGGGAGAGGACAGAGGAGAGGAGCGTCACGAGGAAGGTGGGAAGGGTCGGTCGGGGGCTGGTGGGCGAGCGACAGGAGGTGGGAGGTGGGGCCCGGGGAATCCCGATGCGGGGAAACGCGCCTCAGGTGGGGGTGGGACGCGCTGGCGTGTGTGTGCGTGGTGGGGTCCAGGGCGGTGTGGTGTTGCGTGTGTTTGCTGGTTGGGTGTGTTGTGAGTGTGTGTGTTGCATGTGTGCTGGGTGGGACCCAGGGAGAGAGAGGGAGAGAGGCCAGGTGGCTGCGTGGGATAGGGTAGAGGGAGGGGAGAGGTGACGTGTCAGGTGGGGATTGGCCGGGGTGAGGTGGAGGAGGGGTGGGTAGAATAGGACTGGGTAGTTTTAGGATTTCGGGCGAACCGTTTTATTCTGGGGGTGGTCGTCCGGGTCGATTCGGCCCGTTCGACTGCCCCACTAAAAATAATTAAATATTTTATTTATTTCAAACAGGGCTTTTGCAAACCGATAGCAGACAAAACAAAATAATCCGGAGACCCGGGTTTGCGTTTGAATAAAGACGGGGCGTTTAGAAAACACAAACAGGTTTTTCCGCAATTAGTTTTATGCAAGCAAATGCAAGATGATGACGATGCTCAAATGCAATGTGGCATGATGACATGAGCATGCGGTCATGATGATGCAATGCACAAAAACAACGCGATTTTCTAGTAGTGGTTTTGCGGGATGCCACAAATAACACTAGAGGTAAAGACAGACATAGAGGGGTGAGACAAGGTGATCCTTTCTCCCCTTCCTCTTTAATTTGGTTGCTGAGGGTTTGGATAAGATGGTATTTTAAGCTCATGCTAGTAATTTGGTAACTAGGTTGCTGCCCCATCTTATAGAAAAGGGAGTTTCAATACTTTAATATGCCGATGATACCATCCCGCTTGTTCAAGATTACTTGAATCAGTCAATTCATCTAAAACTCATCCTTTACATGTTTGAAGCAATGTATGGGTTAAATATTAACTTTACTAAAAAATAATCATGATGGTGATTGATGATACTAAGAAAGGTTAAGATATGTTAGCTTATTTGGTCGCCGGCTAAGTTGTTGGCATATTTAATATCTTGGTGTCCTAGTTTGTGGGTCTAGGTTGTATGTGATTGACATGCACCCATTGTCTGATAAGCTCAAGAAAAAACTTGATGGTTGTGTAGGTAACTCCTCTTTGATTGGGAGGAGATATATCCTCGTCTAATCATGTTTGAGTAGCCTACACATTTATCACCTGTTTATGTACTTGATGGCTATTTCTAACCCCTAGAGCTTCATAAAAAATCATTAGGAGATTTTTTAGGAAGGTGCTAAAAATAAGAAAAAGTATTACATGTTTAGATGGTCAGTGATCTATGGACCCAGAAAGAAAGGTGTGTTGGGGATTTGAATATTTTCAATATTTGTCTTTTATGCAAGTGGTGGTGGAAGCTAGAAAGTAAAAGTGTACTTTGGCAAAAGGTGATAAAGGTCAAATATGGGATTACTCGTGGCATTTGGATAGTGAGAGAAAAACATAATGATTCCGCCGCTTAGAAAGACTTATTAAAAATAAGACAAATTTATCTGGGTGGTAAAAGTATGGTGATTGGGAGTGGAAAATAAGTTCATGTGATCACTGTTGTGGTCCTTTCTCCCTTCGTGAGAAATTTCCTGCACTATTTGATATTTGCAATCATCAAGTTTATACTATCAGAGAATGTATGATGGTGGGTGGAATTTTACTTTCATAAGATGGTTAACATTTGTATTTCAAAAATAATGGTAGAATTTGAGGAATATTCTAGTGACTTTAACCTTGAATGATAATCCTGATAGTCCAAAATGAAAGTTCACTAAATATAAAAAAAATCTCAATAAAATATATGTATCATAAGTTATCTGATGTTGGGCCAGATAAATATTTTAAACATCTTTGGAATGCCAAGCTTTTACTCACTTTGTCTTTGGTTTATTTGGCATAATGTAATTGCAACAAAAGATAACATGAAAAAAGGAATTATGTGGGCAGCTATGTTTGTCGTTTTTCTCCTGTCAGTAAACAATTAATCACCTACTTTTCACTTATCCTGCTGCTGTTTACATGTGAAGTATGATTTGCACTACAATTGGTGCAAAAACTAGGCCTTTCCGCTTTACTCAATACTTTTGGTCGATAGCTGATTTCCTTCCCTTTGGGCCAAACAATTGTATAGTTTGTATTGTTGCCTCGGTCTGTGTGGAAAACTAGAAATCATGCTTGTTTTGAGGGGAAGCCAATTTCATCCTATTTGGGATTGATTTGTTATATGTATACTTTTTATGTCTAATGGGCATGTTTTCATGGCGAACGGGATAGAACTCGAACTCTGCTCATTGAGGGGGTAGATAGGCTTTAAGGGATGTCCTCCCGAGGGCATGAAATGGTGAGGCGGGCGACAACACTGAGAATGGACAATGCAGGGGAAGAAGAGGATGTTGATGTGACTGGTGATTGAAGACTGATGATCTTTGGAGTGTGGGTCTGATGACACCAGTGTGGATTATGGATGCAAGTGGACTGTTCGGTAGACATGACAGATGTCCACTAGTACAAGTATTCACGCTACGAAAACACGGCAGGGCAATTACGTACGCGCATCACTATACACTAGAAACGGACATCCACCAACATGCCTAGTGTGGATGCTAGTCTTTTGTATGTAGCTTAAACTTATGAGCGTGCTTAAAAGAAACCCTATGTTTAAACTGTTTGGTTCGAGCCTGTTTGTATGTGGAATTTCTTGCCACTGGGGGGTGGTTCATCCCTATGCGGTGAACCTTCTCGGTTTGGTTAGCTTGTTTTTTCTATGTTTTCAATTTGTTTCGTTGTGTTCTTTTATATTTTGATAATGAAACACTCCTTCTTGGAGGCGTATGAGAAAAAAGAGATTTTGATAAGTTCATGTGATATTCTTGCTTGTAGAATCAATTTTAGAAGTTTCTTTCTTTTCTCTGATCTGTCGGTCCGATCGGTCTTGCCCGAGGACCGAACCGAACTCCTCGCTAGTTTTTTTTCTCCAGTGAGCGATCGGTCCTTATTTTTCCAGAACCGAACTTCCTCCAAAGTCAAAACCCAGAGAACCGAGCCGATCGGTCCGAACGCCCACGACGCCTCTTCGACGCAACGTGGGACAGGGGCCCGCCACCAGAAGGACTCTGTGGCTCATCTCTAATTCCTCCCCCTTCCTCTCAGATCACATCGTGTCGAACCTACCTCCTCCCTCCTCCGCTGGTCCATCGGCGTCAGGTGAGACCAATATCCGCCGTATCCTCCGTTCTTCTGCTCTCATCGCTCCAATCTTCCCCGAAATCCTGTTCCGCCGTGCCCTGGCGCTTCGATCCGTGCCTTCTTTCGAGGGATTTCTCTTATTTTCGTGACCGCGGTGCTAAGGCGTTCTCTCGCTTTGGTTGGATCTGATCGGCGACTCGGACGGTTTTGATTTCGCAGGTGTGGGCGCTCTGGGTGGTGGAGTTTTGACATGCCTGTTGCAATGGATCGCGCCGAGCTCACCACCGACCAGGTCAGTCGATGCTTGGGATTTGCCTGCCCAGTAGATTTAGTTGTGATGCTCTCAGACATTTTTGTAGCGTCTGCATTGTGGCTTGTTTTGCTAGCTTTGGTGTATTCAGATTTTAGGACGTGCTTGGGTGTATGGGTTAGCTTGGTGGCACGCATTATCTGGATGCCATGTCTTAACAAATCAGGACTACTTTTGGTGATTGAACGGTGGTGCAAATGGCTGAAAATTTTGACCAGAAGTACTCCCTCCGTTTCAAAATATAAGATGTTTTAGATTTGTGAAGAAAATCTAGACTTCTTTTAGTGTGTAGATTCATCCCAAAGTTGAATGAACCTAAATACTAAAACAAGTCTAGATACATCTGCTTTATAAAGCTAAAACATCTTATATTTTGAAACAGAGGGAGTAGATGTTTTTGTACTTGATTTCTGCAGTCATGATTGAACATAGCAGATGGGGTTCTTCTGTTAGTTAGAGTTAAAATTGTGTGCTGTTTCTGTAGGATAAATTTAGATAGAATCGTTTATTTTTTATGTCAAAGAGCTGGCCAACTGATTGTATCCAGAGCATATAATCGTTGTGGGAGAGCGCATGTGGCTCCATTTTACTGTCTCTTAATACTTGCGGTCAGCTTCTTATTAGCTAGGGTTGTTTTGATCACACATGAGTGATCACATATTTTAAGAGGTAGATCAGGGCGGTCAACCTGATTGTATGAGGTGTCAACCAAATGTGTAAGGGTATGACGGTAGTACCCAACTAGTGTGTTTGCACGTGTGCATGATTTTTTACTCTAACCTTGGCAACATTAAGTGGAGATTGTACGCTGTAGTAGTAATTATCTGATCGTCATTCTGCATTTCAAGGTTCTCAAGCGGGACATTCCATGGGAGACATATATGTCAACTAAGCTGATCTCTTCGACATGCCTTCAGCTTTTAAAGCGTTATGACCATAAACCAGAAGCTCAGAGAGGTCCGTTGCTTGATGAGGTGAGTAACTTTATTTTCTTTGCAGTTAATAACTTAGAAAGCGCCACTGCATAACTTCCTGCTGTTGGCATGTTCTATTGTTGAAGTTCTACCGCTGAACGCTGATACATAATGCCATAGCTGGTGGATTCTGCATCTGAAGATCACCATTGTCCTCCTTTCGTTGCTCTCCTGCGAAATATGTTTCCATTAGGAATTTAGCTTTAACTTATGTGTCATGACATGATAGGATTAGTCTATGTTATTGGTTTAGCATTTAAGGGGTTCTCTTTTAAACACTACATGTATTATTTTTCCTCCTTCAAGAGAATCCCGAGTCATAGCTGTCTATGATATATCTTCTATTTGTGGTTGCACTGATCGTTGCTAAATACGTCCACTTCTATTTGACTCTGTAATTTTTAATTTTTAATTAGTTTTGTTATAATAGAATGGTTTCTGAAATTTTTCTATGTTTTGTAGGATGGGCCATCCTATGTTCGAGTTTTTCTGGATATCTTGCGGAGCATCTCTAAGGAAGAGACCGTGGAATATGTGCTTGCCCTCATTGATGAGATGCTTGCAGGTGCTCAACTACTCATCCACTTGATTAAACTATTTGTAAATGTTATACTGTTAACCTTTTGTATTTGTTGTACTGTTAAATTATTGCCTTCATTTTCAGCAAATCCTAAACGAGCAGCACTGTTCTATGACAAATCTCTCTCTGGTGAAGACATTTACGATCCTTTCCTAAGGCAAGTATTATAGATTTTGGGAGTCATATATTGTGTCTTTTTTGTCATCTTAAAAGCTGGATTTCTCATTCACTGTACAAATTAGTCAACATAGTCTACAACATGTTAATTGTGCACTAACTCGTGTTGAGAAGGCAGTTGGTGGATGACCAACCCATGGGAACAAGACACCTGTTGCATCTCATGTTTTTTTGCTAGTTCATTGGGGTTATAAAACATATTTTGTGGATAATATTTCCACGTATTCTACTAGTACTTGTCATCCAATTGTTGAATGATTTGGTCAGTCAATCCTTTCTGCTAATCAACCAAAACCATTTATTAAATGGTTGCATTCCACTCACCAAACAGAATCTTGTTCGACTTGATAATTAGTTTTTGCAATACTGTTTTCCCCCTTCAGACTTCATATTGTTCAATGTCCATCATCCAATCCCTTCATCTAAATTTGGATATCAAGCCAGCCCATGAACCAACCACTTTTACCTCGCATTATCTCAACTGGGATGGGCTGAGCCTATAGATCGTATGCTATTTCATATCGTCAGCTTTTCCCTCATTATTTTGTTCTCTGGCTATCATATTTAGCTCACAAAATTACCATTTTCCAGATTGCTCTGGAAAGGTAACTGGTTTGTACAAGAAAAAAGCTGCAAGATATTGACCCAGTTAATAAGGTACTTTCTGTTTATATATTTAAATGACTATTTTAGTTTTCCTTATTCTGTATAATTTAACTTTATATGCTTGTAGTGCGAGACCTAAGCTTCAGAATGGCATGGTTCCAAATGGAGAGGCTTCAAATTCAAAGAGCAAGCTTACATCAATTCATGATGTGTTGAAGGGTTTGGTTGATTGGCTCTGTTCTCAGGTCAGAACTTGTGAAATGTCCTTTCGGTTTCTTATTTCTTTGCATCTATTGTGCTATTAAATAGTGTTCAAGAGCTCTAAACTTGGAGAATTGTGTGCTTTGCAGCTGAGGAGCCCTACCCACCCGAACTGTTCTATTCCTACTGCTACACATTGTCTTGCCACTTTGCTAAAGGAGACATATGTTAGAACTTTATTTGTTCAGGCAGATGGTGTAAAACTGCTCATTCCTTTAATATCTCCAGCTTCAACACAACAGTCAATTCAGGTGATTTTGCAGTGGCCCTTAATCATATATAATTGAAATATGTATGTTTGTTCGTGTGCAAAACACAAGTTAAACTTTCTATGGTCAATTCACCCATGCTGTTCCTTTTCTTTTTATTTTTTGTATGCATGCATGTCCCTATTCCACATTTTAGTTCCACCTGGCTAATTTAATCAACAGGGGCAATCACCTTGGGGCAATATGTACAATTATCAATACTCTAAGCACCCAATTGTATATAACAAGCATAACCTTTTCATCTTCTGTACTGTACATCGTGAACTCATGCCTTGCTGTATCTTGTGCAGCTCCTCTATGAAACTTGCCTTTGTATCTGGCTTTTATCCTTCTATGATGCAGCCGTTGATTATTTGTCCACTACAAGGGTTATGCCAAGACTTGTAGAAGTTGTCAAAGGATCTACTAAAGAGAAGGTGAGCTTTGAATTCCTATTGTTTTGTTAGGTTGTCATCACATTTCCTTCATTTTAGAAATACTAAGATATTTTATTATCTATTTTTTAAAGGTTGTCAGAGTTGTTGTGATGTCCTTCCGCAATTTGTTGGCGAAGGGCGCATTCGCTGCCCAAATGATTGATCTTGGGTTGCCGCATATAGTACAGAATTTGAAAGCTCAAGCATGGAGTGACGAGGTGAGGATGTTGGACGCATTCCTGAGAATGAACCATCTGAAATATATTCCCCTCTAGGAGTTCAATGAAGTAAAATTATTTATGTTTTTAATTTTCCATTTTCTTACTGTTTATTCTAATGAGGATATTCTTTAGTTTATTTTCTTGTTTGCTGAAGGTTTCTGTATTATAGTCCCAAACTCCTCATGCAACAACCTTGGTAATTTGATGAATTTATTTGCTTGTTAACTCTAACAAGAGTTGCTGACATATTAACATGCATACACATTGCCCTTGTCTGTAATATACTGCTAGTATGATAAGATGCACGTTAGATTAGGGGAATCTTGAAAATATTCTATGGAACTTGGGAACCGATGCAAACATAAATATGTGTGGAATTATGTAGTTTGTTGTGCATTCAGTTGAGCCTGGTTATTACCTCTTTGAACTGACATTTTACAACCTGTGCGCCCAGGATTTATTGGATGCGCTGAATCAACTAGAAGTAGGCCTCAAAGAGAACCTTAAGAGGTTGAGCTCATTTGATAAGTACAAACAGCAAGTTCTTCTTGGCCATCTCGATTGGTCTCCGATGCACAAAGACCCAAATTTCTGGCGAGAGAATATTACTAATTTTGAGGAAAATGATTTCCAGGTATGTCCTGTCCTTTCTTGCATGAAATTATTAACCAATTAAGAATATCTTGTGGAACTGATTGCGAAACTGTTCCCTTCTGTGCCATTTAGGAGCTAATTCCTTGTATATAATCCAAAATGATCTACCTATCCAATTTAAATTTGGTCCAGTTCTCCTGTATTAAGACTTTTTCCACTTGTGTTGAGTACCAGTGCAGCATGTTAAGACACCAGCGCATGAAACACCCTAGATTTTTCGGGAAAAGAAACACCCTAGATTTCACTTTTACTCTTGCTGTAGTGTTCTTCCATACGGTTTAAGTAGTTTTATGGATCCTTTTCCAGCATGCATAGGCAAGTATACCTATGCTAGTTACTAATTGGCTCCAACCCAGCTGTGATTATGATACCCAATACCACACTGTTTACGATATTTGCAGTTAACACCAATCAAGCTTTGCCTAATATCGTTTCAACAAAGTTCAGTCTAAATTTTCTGTATTGTGGAGTGACACCTTCAGTTTTGCAGATCCTACGTGTTCTGATGACAGTCATAGACACCTCAACCGACACCACTGCTCTTGCAGTCGCCTGCTACGATCTCTCGCAGTTCCTTCAGTACCATCCTTCTGGCCGCTTAGTGGTGGCAGACCTCAAGGCAAAGGACCGTGTAATGAAACTCATGAACCACGACAATGCCGAAGTGAGGAAGAACTCCCTGCTCTGTGTCCAGAGGCTCTTCCTCGGTGCCAAGTATGCTAGCTTCCTGCAGGCTTAAGACCAATAAGTTTTGTATTTATATGAAGCATTAGATCCACAGAACCCCATGCCATTTTTCATAATGGCGAAATGATGATTGAGAATGCGAGACCTCAAAGATTCTTGTCCAGTATATGCTGTTGTTATTTGATTTATGGAACTGTTGTATAATAAATAAATAATCTCAGCTATTCCTTGCTCAATGTAATAAAGTGTCCACGAGCAGTGTTACTTTCCACTGGACATTGTTAGCCGAGGAAAGGAAGTAAGAAAGACCATTTATGTAAATTGTATTCATCTTTTAAAACTTATTTAGTCTGTCTTTTGGTTTTGTTGTGAATTTCATGTTTTTATATTGCACTGTATTCTTTTATGAGAGGAAGCGAATTTGATCATACTCGCTCAGCGCCACGAGCGAGAAGGCGGGGGCAAGCTGGAGGATGGGGCTGTGGTGTGGTGCGGTCTGCTGCGATCGGCGTTTCTTTCTAGGGCGTCTGTTTCTGTCTGCGTTTGTGGCTCCGGTGTGAGAATCTGGGCTTGGCAGGACCTTGGGTAGGGTGCTCGTGCTTATTTTACGTGGCTTTTTTTTGTGGAACAACCACATGGAGCAAAAAGACAGATCATTATCCTGAAAACTACCGCAGATAAAATCCTAAAAGATTTAAAAATACAAAACGATCCCTAGGGTTTCTTGAAACTAGTGGCCGTCCAACTCTAGTGTAAAAAGCGTCATCGACAATGAGGCTTTGTCAGTTGATGAATAGGTCTACTGCACGCAGCGAGGCACATATCGATATGTCACGTCGACCGGGGGATGATCCCGTGCTGTCTTGAACCAATTTCCGCTGTCTCTCACCAACAAAGTATGAGAAGAATGACATATCCACCTCCTCCGAACCAACATCCTCGCTCCAGAGAAACCACCTCGGCCACCAGCGGCATCACGGATAACAACGAACGCCAGCGACACACCGAGAAACTGATCTTGCTAGATCTGAAGATCGACGAGAATACCAAGCTGTTGATCTGAAAGAACGACCAGCACATATTGCCATCAACTCCGAGATTTATTGCCTGGATGTCGCTCCCACCACCCCAAAACGCGCCACAGCAGACATATCCTAATCCTGGTAGATGAAGAAACGAGGTCCCCCATCCCTCCCACCGATGGAGTGGCCAGCGGAAGGAGAGGGCACTAGCGCTCTCGTCGACTGAGATCTGGAGGAGCCGCCGCCGTTTCCGTGAGGGAGGAGAGGCGAGAGCGTTTTTAACTATACCGTCTCTTTGAGAGGAAAAAGGATCTTGATCTAGCGGTTATAACTTGACGGGCAAGTAAAATGGTATTTGGGCTTACATAGGATTTTGTAAATGTAATAGTGAAGCTCCCTTTTTTTACTCCTACCTCTTATGAAAATATAATTTCCTCTCGAACCGAGTCATCAGGGGAACTCAACGGGCAGGAGGAACAAAGCGTTTCATTTTTTTTGGGAAAGAAGCATATATTAATATTGCGATGATACCAATTACATTCGGCCTCTACAACAACGCATTAACCTATTGGCATTACTGATGCACACAGCCAAAAAAAGAACTACAAAAAAAGTCCCACTACAGCGATAAGATCCTTAGTAGCAGCGACACTAACCCTACCAGAACAACACCAGAAGTCCAATATATCCAATAGCGACACCTCAAGAAGGAAACATAGCACAAGCACCGTCATCGTCCGATCAAAGATCATAGGTTTTCACCCTGAAAAAAGTTCTCGCTCACAAAACAATGCCTTCAACAAGGTTATTGCCATGCACAACCAATTAAGACGAAATCTTGGATTTTCACCTTGTAAGGTAAGACTGTGAACTCCTCCTATGCTGCCGCCCCCACTTACGATGCCGCTGCTACAATTCACGAATCACCAAGCCAATTCCTCATCGCCACCATGACTCGACCCACCATAGCTAGTCCACAAATCTTGGCTTCCATGACATTCTTTGCACAATGTCTTCACCATGGAACTAAAGACATGTTCCACGATGGCAACAGACTGCAGAGCTTCGCCTCGCTCCCGCTAAAACCAAACGGTCAGAAAAACACTGATTGCACGCGACCAAATCCATCTGTTCCAGCAATCTCCAGGTATGAATCGCCCATGGGATTTCGCCAGCGGAGCCTTTCAAAACACGACACTGCCACCAGATCAATAAAAAAGGCCGAAGGTAGATCTTCATCTTAGAGTGAGAGAAACCCTAGGACTGCATCCCTGCCAGCAGATGCAACCTGTCGTGGTGGTGGCACGACAGATGCCATGGGTAGGCTAAATATGGGGCCAATGTGTTATAGAAGGATCCAGGGAGGGATGATGTAGTGGTTTCTACACACGAAGAAGTCACTCACGATCTTTTCTTAGATCAACAATGGTTACACTTGCTCCTTGAGTTGTATCAGAGGGAGATGAGGAAGAAGCTCTCTACTATCCTCTAAGTGTAAAATGAATCGATCCCTCTCCTAGGAGGCCCTGTATCACCTTCTAAAGGGGTGGCCAGGTTACATTAGGGCGGACGTGGATGGTATATTCCTCGAATATGCTTATCCCAAAGTGGTAATTCGGTGGGAGCCTTTTTCTGTCTCCCTTCTATCGACGACAATAACCCAAAGCCCACGACATGTGAGCGTTGGGATCTGGGGCTGTCACCTCTGTGACGCCTCTTCTGCTCTTCTGTCCCTCCGACCGTTGTCTATAGAGCTTGGCACTGTAAAGATTCCTAGGGGAGAGACAGAGCACCGTGTTGACTTCGGAGCTCGTTCTCTCCTTCTCGAGCAAGCTTCCCTGTGACTCGGCCTCGCCCTGTATGACTCGACCAAGCTCACACCTGCAAGTAATGATAGTAGATATCGTGCCGACATATGTTATATGTCATCCGAGTCAAGCCTTAGCTTCTTAACTTGGGTTAATGCGGTCCTTATTCGGCCGGCATTTGTATAACTCGGTTGGGTCATCCTTTGACCCGGTCAATATGTTGGTCTTCCTTGCCCTTTTACCTTAGCTTGACCCTATCTGGGATCATCCCCCAACATTAGTCCCCAAAGCTGGTGCGGTCTCGTTGACTTTAGTCGGCAAGGCCACAACAGGTTCATTTTTATCTGGAACTTGAATCTATGTTGCCGACTTATCTTTTAGTAGGCTCTTATTCAAGAGGTACCTTGATTACTGCATTGCCGGTCTTTCGACTTATCCTGGTTTCTTCCGAGTTAATACTCCAGTTGTAGAATCATTTTATTCCATCCAGGTTATTTTCCTTAGCTTCTCACGTAAGCTTCGTCCTACATGTCAATAATCATTGCATGTTACCTCATTCTTTGATTCGCCGTAGTAATTACTAACACGGGGATAGTTATCTCTACGAGTGGTCAAGTCTCATAGCGCCCCTTCGATTACCGCGACGGTCATTGCGGGAGGATCACCGCCCGTGCGGTGTAACCGCTCATGCGGCACCACTTAGCGATTGACACCGGGCGATACACGCGTGTATGCGGCAACCGCTGTGCCCGCACGATCCCACGACCCTTCGTGGTCTGGACAATAAATAGGGGTGTGGGGGTGAACCCTTGCTTCACTTCCCCCCGCTCCCAGTTCTTCCCTTTCCCTGTGCCGACGTGATGATCCACAAGTGTAGGGGATCGCAACAGTCTTCGCGGGTTGTATTACCCAATTTATTGATTCGATACAAGGGGAGCCAAAGAATACTTGCAAGCCTTAACAACTGAGTTGTCAATTTATATGCACCTAGAAATAGTTCTTGCTCACAGAATTTTATCAGTAGCAACAGTTTGGTAGTAGCAATAGCAAAGCAACAGCAACAGTGAAACATGAGCAATAGTAACAGTAACAGTAAACAGTGGGATTCGAGTGCGGTAGGCATAGGGATGGATGGGCGGGCGTTGCATGGACGAGTCTAAACATGTAACTTCAAGATCTAGGGCATTGCAGATAAATAATAACAAGCACCCAAGTACTAAAAAATCCTAGGCATGTGCTCCAAATATAGTCATACGTGCTCGCAATGAGAACTTGCACAACATCTTCTGTCCAGCCAACCCGTGGCAGCGGGGCCTCTAGGGAACTATTGGAAATTAAGGTGCTCCTTTTAATAGAGCACCAGAACAAAGCACTAACACTCCGTGAACGCATGTGATCCTCACACCACAACCATCCCCTCCGGTTCTCCCAATTATTGTCACTTTGGGACATTTGGATCCGGACAATGATATGTGTACACAACTTGCAGATAAGATCACAAACAATACTATCATAATGATTCAATAATAAGTTCAGATCTGAGATCATGGCACTCGGGCCCTAGTGACAAGCATTAAGCACAAGAAGTTGCAACAAATTCAAATAACACTAATAGAGATATTAGGCACTATGCCCTAACAATCTTATTCGATTACATGATAGAACTCATCCAATCCCTACCATCCCCAAGCCTACAGCGGGGGATTACTCACTCATGGATAAGGGAAACATCGGTGGTTGATGGAGATGCATTGGTGGTGACGATGGCGATGATCCTCTCCAAATTCCTCGTCCCGCCAGGGTGCTAGAACGGAGTTTCTGGATCCGAATCTTGGTTTCTGGTGGCGGCGGCAAAGCGAAACTCTTTCTAGAAAACTATCGAACCCCCCTCAATTTTTACGTCGAGAGGCAACTTATAGGCGCAGTGGGAGGCTGAGGGGGTGACTGGGGTGGCTGCACCACCCTAGGCGCGACCAGTGGTGGGCCCGCGCCTGGCAGGGGTGTGGGACCCCCAGGCCCCTTCTCCGTCTCGTCTTCTGGCTCCGTGGATCTTCTGGTAAACTATAATTTTCGGCATATTTTCCGGGATTTTTCCTGATAGTTCATTTTCTGCACAAAAACTAGACACCAAGGTAATTCTGCCGAAACAACGTCAGTCCGTGTTAGTTGTATCCAAATTACACAAGTTTAGAGGAGAAACAATAGCAAAAGTGTTTGGGAAAGTAGATACGTTTTGGACATTCACGCCGCCACAGAGCTTTTCGCCTGCGACTGCGCCGCATGTTTCTCGTGCTAGCTCGCCGTGCTACGCACCCGCACCGGGCGCCTTCTCCGCTCTGGTCGCGCATCGCCGCTTGCGAGCGTGCTTATCTGCCGTTGCGACGGGTCCTTGGCCGTCTCGCCCTCTTCCCGACGCCACGAGCAGTTCATCTTCCTCTGGTTCCTCCGACAAACCTATGGCAACCACGCAGAGTGTCGTCGCCGCTAGTGACAATGAAGGAGCCTCCACCATGCTCAAGCGGGGTTCATGGCAGGGGTCAAACATGACCCAGAAAGAGATCGACCGGCTCACCCAGACGCGTCGAATCCTGTCCTGGGTTTCCTGCCATTTACCCGGCACAGAACTTGCCCCCATCACGAAGTTGGGTGAGTTCATTGTCTTCGTCTCTCACTTCGCCCGGGGTTTTGGTCTTCCCCTTAGTGATTTCGTGGTCAAATTCTTAGAAACATTCGGCTTTCAGCCCCATCATCATACGGCTAACGTCATATCTTCTTTATCCACCTTTATCTCGACCACTGAAGGATACTTTGGCCTTTGGCCTTCTATTGAGCTTTGGGGTGAAGTTTTTCCAAATTCGAGCCAATGTAGTGTCGAATAAGGGCGTGCCCCCCTCCGAGAAATCTCTCACGCAGTGTGGCGCTGTGTCTGTAACACCTCAGAAGAAATCCATCTTCCCCCGAGTCACCGGTTTAGAGTCGTGCAAGAAATGGCACAAGTCTTTCTTCTACGTGAAAAAATGGTGACGAAGACAAGATCCGGCTGCCGGCCTTCTCTATCGGCGCGCCCTCTAGGAAGAATTGGGACTTCGATCCGAAGAATACCAATGCTCTTGCCGAGTCTTTCGAGCTTTGAATCAAGGAGCTGACCCGGGCCAGGCTATGCAATGATGACCTCATGGCTGCCTTCATTAGTAGTCGAGTCTCCCTACTCCAAAAGCGCACACACAAAATTTTCTACATGAGCGGACATATGGATCTGAACCGGGTTTCCACAGTCAATCTTGATGATGACCAGATTCGGAGATGCGTCCGGGCTATCTTCAAGATGGAGATGGCCGAGGATTGGAAGTGGGGCATGAATCCCTTCACTTGTGACAACCCCCCACCTAAGGTAATTAAACTCCGAATCATTTTATCCAAATTATGTTTTACCTCGGCTTTATCCGAATATTATTTTACCTCGGGTTTACTAAGCATCTAATTTCTCTATGTTCTTTTCCTTAGAAATTTGCCGAGCAACCCGCTAAGGACGACGAGATACTTTCCCTCCCTTGGATCAAGGATCACGATACCTCAGATGAGGGCGAGCCTGACTCGGAGGAGTTCATGCCGAAGCCCTAGTCGGCCCCCACCCGAACTCAGGGTTGAAAGAGCATTTCATGATCTCTAGTGTTTTGTGTGTTAGATAATAATACCAAGGATTATTTAATGTGTGTTCAAGCGATACAGGTTATAACATATTCAAAAGTAGCAAAAACAGTGTTCTTGGGGGGGGGGGGGCGGCGGATTATCCGCCCCTGCCAAGGGCCGGATAATCCGGCCCAGCCCAAGAGCAAGCGCAGGCTCGATGCGTGACACTAGATTGGGGCGGATTTTCCCCGGATTGTCCGGCCAGGTCAGATAATCCGCCCCCCAGGATTTCTTCAAAGGAGGCCAAGGCATGACGTACTGGATGGGGGCGGAAATTCCCACGGATTTTTCGGCCATGAGGTGGACTTTTCTCCTAGGTCGGATAATCCGCACCTTGGGGGGCTAGATAATCCGCCCCCTCGAGGAATATCATCAAGGAGAACATGACACGGCGTACTGGATGGGGGCGTAAATTCCCCCGGACTTTTTGGCCCTGGGGTGGATTTTCCCCAGGGCGGATAATCCGACCCTAAACTTCTCCAACGGTCTTTGGCAGGGGGTATTTAATCCCCTTCATCCCCTCTTGCCAGAACTCTTGATTCGTTACGAAAAAGACCAGACCTATTCTTCAAGCTCGAACCAAGAGATCTCCACCTTCACTCACCCAAAGGCTTCGATCTTTGGGGAATCGAAGGAGGAGGCCTCGATCTTCATCAACAACAATCAAGCGCTTCAGTTCCCCTCCATTCACTTGGAGGATTCTCGATATAGTATTTCTTGCAAATATCTAGATCCTTGTTTTGGTTATTTGATAATCCTTGTTCTTGTGGAAGCTTGTTGTCATCATATGAGCCTCCAATTTGGTTGTGGATGTGTGTCCCGCTAGCGTTGTAAAGGCACCAGTTCCGGCCTCGAAGGGTACCAATAGTGGAAATGTGGATTAGGCCTTTGGTGGCAAGATCCATCGGAGAATAGGGTGAGGCTTATTATGGTGTGATGGTCTTAGAACCGCCCACCCCTCCAACGCAGACGTACTTCCCTTAACAAGGAAGGATCTGCGGTCAAACAAATCCCCGTGTCTCTGCGTGCTCCACTACAGTTTCCTCGCTCCTCTTTACTCTCTTAGTAGTTAGGGTTGCATATAGGGAAATTCTCGTAGTTGCATATCTAGAGAATTTACTTTGTGGCAAGCCTAAAATTGAAAAAGAACTAAAATTTGAAGTAGCACCTATTCATCCCCCCTCTAGGTGCCCATACGATCCATTTCAGCCCCGGCTCTTTATTCGGGCTTAACCGCCTAAGAGAAGTATGGGTACCTAGGGAGAGGGGAGTGATGCTACGAAAATAGTCACCATGAATGATCTCAAGACGTTGGAAATAACCTTAATTAGTTCTATGGAGACGAAGATAGAAGAGATGCGTCAAATGATAAAGCGTCTCTCCGCACCCACAACACTGTTCGGCCATGTAGAGATAAAACAAAATTGTTGCCCTACATGGTGAACCCAAGATCTAGATAAGGTAGAAGGCCACGAGGATTACCACTAGACGTGCGGTTGCGAATTACTGATGAAGCGCATCTGTTGATGTAGTGTAGTCCTTGCGATCTCGATCCAATCAACGATTGTCATGGTGTTGATCGTATAGCACCTCTGCTGGTATCCACACTTACAAGGAGGAGCGCTGGCAGTGAACTGCTAGGTTCAGTACGGTGGCCAGACTGCTATGGAGCTAGGGTTTCCAACTCATGGAATGACCTAACTGTTAACCCTCCTGGTTTTCTGCGCCCCACTATATATAGGGAGTGAAAGTGGGCTCCACTCACTCGTGGCCCGTTCACTAAAGACCGATGACCCACAAGTATAGGTGGTGTATCGTAGTACTTTTGATAAATAGGAGTGTCGATCCCAACGAGGAGCAGAAGGTGTTGACTAGTGGTTTGGAGCAGGAAATCTCTGTAAATACTTAGCAAACGGATTTTTAGGGTTTTTTGATAAAGCAAGGAAATAAGTGCAAGTAAATAAAGACAACAAATAACCGCAGCAAGTGGCCCAATCCTTTCTTAGCAAAGGACAAGTTGGTGGTAATACTTATGAGGACCAAACGTTCTCGAGGACACATGGGAATACTGTCAAGTGCTTTCGCTTCATATAGTTGATTAATCTTCTTTGGTTGGATAAGTGTTGTGTGGGTGAACATATGCTAATGTACCGACCTTACTTGGAGTAATATATACTTGTGATTATACCCCTTGCAAGCATCCGCAACTACAAGAAAGTAATTAAGATAAAAACCTAACCACAACATTAAACTTTGAGATCCTACACTCCCTTGTGCAAAGGTTTCCTAATGCGGGTTCGGGTTTCTGTCACTCCGGCAACCCCACAATTAGTAGCCAAATACACAATGCATTCCCCTAGGCCCATAAATGGTGAAGTATCATGTTGTCGACGTTCACATGACACCACTAGAACAATAGCACCACAACTTAAATATCAAACCATTGAATATACCTCAACACAATTCCACTACTAACAACATGACTTCTCCCAAGTCCTCAAGAACTAAACAAAAACTACTCACGAGACATCATATGGATCAAGATTAGAGATGATATAATGATGAATAACAATCTGAACATAGACAATAATGCAATGGTTCCACTCACAAGCATCAACTACTAAAGTAATTAACACCGGGAAAGTTTCCCCTAAGAACTATGCAAGATTCAACACAATTCTTATAGCAGGATGGAGTGGTGATGGTGGTGCTAGTGGAGATGGTGGTGTGGATGATGATGATGATCCTGATGAAGTCTAGCTTGATGACAGTGTTGATGGCGACGATCTCCGCTCTCCGGGAAAGAATTTCTCCGGCAGAAATCTGTCTGCCGGAGAGCTCTTTCTCTCTCTATAGTTTCCGCCCCGCAGAGGCGGCAGAATCTTTCTGTGGTCTCTCCCGAACTTTAGGATTTCAGGAGGAAGATATAGGTGAAGGGCGGAGCCAGAGGTGGGCCAGGGCGGCCACACCCTTTGTAGGCGCGACCTAGGGTGGCCCGCACCTGGGGGTGTGGGCCCCCCCTGTGGCCCAACTCCGCCTCCCTTTATGGCTTCCTTTGTCCTCTGGAAAAATATAATTTTCCATAGTTTTTTTGGTATTTTTCTGATCTTCGCGAAAATTGCATCTAGACACCGCTTTTTCCATCAGAATCCTGACTCCGGCAGTTCATCCTCCAAGAAGCATCCAACATGCAAAAACAGATGAAATAACATAAGTAACACCTCTTAATAAGGAATATATCAATGAATAGAAGCAAATTATGATATAGAATGGTGATGCAATTTGGACGTATCAAAGCCCTTATAATATTAATCACCGTGAGTCCGACTCAGTCCAAAATCCGGCTCGGGTCCAACCCAACCGGATTTCCGGTTTAGATCCAATCCGAACTTGCTCCCGCACTTAAGTGTGTGACCCTACAGGCTCATGGCAACTTGGACACGATTGGAGTCTGACTCTCAATCTATCGCCATGGCGGCTCCTACCAACGCGTCTGAGCTCCCAAGTACCAAAGAGTCATGACGACTTGCCTTTCCAATGCGACTTATGTCTGAGTCCATTTTGCCTCACAATATACCTAGTCAGACTATAGGAGAATATTTTTCATCCCTTAAATAGTCCACCTCTCTTATCGATCCAAGATAAGTGATTCATCTGACTAACTCTTAGTCGATTGCCTCGGTTAACACTTAACCGAGTCGTGCATGTCCATGCTTTCCGAATCATATCATCCGAGAGAGCCTAGATAATATCTCTCCAAATGGAGGGGCAAAATCCCATCTTGGTTATTCACATCATGCAGCTTGATTCTCAGTCAACCCAAACTCTGCCTTTATAACTGCCCAGTTATGGATCGGCGTTTGACAGAACCTAAGTCGGTGATCCTCAACTCGGACTATGCAACAACCTCAGGTCTAAGTATTACATTGATTGAGATATACAAATGACAACTTGTTCGTTGTACCTCAATATGGGTCAATCCGACTCACTAAACTCTTTAGCCGAATCTGTGTAAGTCGGAATAGCATCTCCATGCCCATGACAAGTGGAACCGAGCCATCAGCCGACTTTCATATTGGTCTAAGTTGTGTGTCCAACACAACCTCGATGACCAAGGATATTTAGTACAAACAACATGAATGTATAGTTCCACAACCGAAACACATATTCAATGATACACATCAGATGTTTATACAAGGACAACTTAATATTTTTATGAATACAATCGGAAAGAGGTTTCTTTAAATATGCAGGGAAGGATAGGCTTACCCACATCTTTTACCTTAATTGTACCTTCAACCAATATGGAATTCTCTTCATCAAGTTCAACTATGTTACAATATGCATACATAGCCATGATTGCTTCCTTGGTTATCTCTCAATCTTTGGTTTCATCTAGATGTTTTTTAATTATTGGCACACTTTCCTCTTCTTTCTCCTCCTGTACTGCTTTGACCTGTTCATACTCCAAAATATGCTTTTGTGCAGTGTTAGGAAAAGGTATCTCATTCATTGGTTCTAGGGAGGCTACGGTTACTTTAACTTCTCTTTTATTTTCAGGTTTAGGTGGTGGATCAAACTTGACCGGACCCACATTTGGAGCTTCGATGTGTTCTGTAAAAGCTTTAACAACTTGCAATACAAGATCTGAATCCAAATAAATCTCTTTAGATAATTCATTGACATGGCCTTTTTTATTATATTCGTAAATACATTCATGATCTATTTCCATGCCTCCTTCACTTCCTAGACCAAAATTCCATGAAATTCTATGATCACAAATTCTATTAAGTAAATCCCAAGCTTTAGTTATAGGTAAATCCATAAAAGCTCCTCTCGCGCAAGAGTCTAGTTCAATTCTATTAGGTTCAATCAAACCGCCATAAAAGATATGCAATAAGTACCATTTAGGTAAATCATGATGAGGACATTGTCTAAGAAAATCTTTAAATCTTATATAAGCTCTTACTAGTCCTTCATTGGGACGGTTCTTCCAAGTCTTATAAGACGCCTGATTCCAAAAGATTTTGATAATGGGTAATATTTAGATAGGAATTCACAAGCTAAATCATCCCAAGTAGTATTGGCTTCTGAGGGTAGAGATCTATACCATGAGAGAGTTGTACTTGTCAAAGTTTGACTAAAAAGTTTAACCCTTACCTCATCGGCGGTATACCTCCTTAATTGAAATGTGCCACATATATATCCTTGAAACATGCAATATGATCAGATGTATCAAGATCTTCTTCATCTCTAGTAAATTGCTTCTTGTGTAGAATACCAAGTAGTAGAGGATTTATTTCAACCCCCTTGTCTTCTCGTTGGAGTTGTCTCTTTTATAAATATCATAGGGCTTCCCAAAACGGTTGAGTGGGTAAGCACCAGTTATATGCTCAAACTCCATCATGTTGGTGGAAACCTGTAACTCAAAACAAAACTTAACAAAACTAAATTAAATAAACAAAAACTAAAAGACCTATAACGCTTAGCTCCCTGGCAACGGCGCCAGAAAATAGCTTGATGACTGCAAGTGCATAGATCGTATGTAGATAATTTCGAAATAAAGATATCGATCCCACATGGAGCAGGAGTCTGAAGTCTAAGAATTCTTGAAATAAATACTAAAAGCAGAATTGCTAAATAAATTTCTAAGTGACAAGTTAAAATGCGAGTAATGTGTAATTTTTTTTTGGTTTTTGTTATAAGAGAACAATGCGTAAAGTAAATAAAACTGAATACAGAAAGTAAGTATCGCGTATGTAGAAGAGATTTGAAACTTCAGTGGGAGAAAGCGTTCTCAAGGATTGGCAGATATACCACTAGTATTATAAAGGGCTAAGGTAAAGATTATCATCATGAACATTCTTAACTATGTATGTGTGGGAGGAACTCTGTATTTGGACAAAGAGGCAGAAACCACTGCTCAAATCATCCTCATAACTACATCAAACAACAATCAACATCAATTGAATTACCATGCTATCAAGGGACATAATTCCGCATGACATATTCCATGGCATGGATAATGTTTTGTGAGTTTTCTCGATTCCAAGTTGATACGTAAGGGGTGCCAACAACTTTATAGTCACTGTAAGTGCTAACATCCCTCTGTCTGTCAACAAGTAGTTCCCTACATCAAGTCCCCACAAGAGGCAAATATTGGAGAGGTCAACTTCTCCCAACATAAAGATGCAGACAATCTAACACATGGTCACATTGATGAATATCATAAAAAACTTTACCTTATTTCAATCTCATACTAGGGTTTCTCCATATCCCTAATAACTAATGATCAACTTAGACATGGAGGTAGACAACATCATAGTAATGGTAATGGAAACGATCATTGATGAATAGTACTTGTATGAATCCATAATTAGTGAAAGAATTACAACAATATCTAGTTGGGATGGATGGAGATGATGGTGGTGATGAAGATGCAGCGATTGATGAAGATGGAGATCGATGCCTTGGCCTCCTAGATCTGCGTAGGCCGAAGATGGGTCCCTAGGGCAAGTTCCCCCTCCAGATGCCTTCCGAAGGTTAGGTTTCGGTGATTTATGAGTGTTCTATATGTCGTCTCTCCGAACCAGTTGCATGGGGTGAAACTATTTGAGGAGGCGGAGGCGGTGCCAACTATACGGCGGCTCGCCGTATAGTTGGTCGTCAACTCTTCTGCCTCCGCTTCTCGCTTCGGGTTTTCTTATGGTATTATTAATATTCTCCAAATAAGCGATTTATGTCCAGTACAACTGCTCCAAGAATTGTGTTATTTGGATCCATCGTCTGATCTGATCCTGGTGAAAATAAACATAAAAAATGAGCGCAAACACCGTAAAATACCAAAATCCTACATCTATAATGCAAAATATGGTGCAAATATGCACTCATCATGGTCCGACGTGTCTCCCCATGCGCCCCCACCCTTCACCACGTATGCAAGACCCGTCCCAACACGGTCCCACCCTTCACCACGTATGCAGGACCGTCTCAACACGACCCCACACGTCAGCATGTAATGATCGAGGAAACGTAACATAACGCTCAACCCGCCCCAACCCGGTCCCACCAGTCAGCATATAACAGTCAAGCCTTTGACCTAACGGCATCCCTCCGTCCGAGCACCTGCGAGGGTTTCGTAACATGGCAAGTGGGAAACTGAGGAAAAGTTAAGCGGCTGAGGAAAACTGAGTACAACTAACGAATCAAGGGCACGAAAATAGAAATCCCTAAATTATATTGGAAAGAAAAACATGTAGAAACTCCATGTTGATAGAATTTTGGAGTCTTTTGATTTTGATCAAATGACACTTGTGATATTTTCCTAGAGATAATTGAAATTACGTTCAAAGGCCAAAGAAGAACGAACGACTAAATTATTGGAATTTATACATATTGATGTATGTGGTCCATTATGTGTAGCCATAAGCGACAAATTTCAACTTCATATGATTTCTCCGGAAATTTGAGTGAATACTCACTTAATGGGGAAGAAGTGTGAAATATTTAAAAATGTTCAAAGACTTTCAAGATAAAGTAGAAAATCATTGTAACAAGGAAATAGAATTTATGATTTGATCATAAAGGAAGATATTTGAGTTACAAGTTTAGCAAAACACTTAAAGATTTTCATTTCCTGAAACAATATAGGAATATGGAGTGTTCAAGATATGAAATAAAACCTTGTTTGATATGGTAAAATCAAATATGTCATTTATAAACTGCCATTATATTTTAAAGATTAAATCTTTAGAGACTATCGCTTTTACACTGAAAATAGCAACATCGTGATTCGTTGAAATGACACCATATAAGTTATGGTTTGGGATGAAACCCAAGTTGTCCTTTATTAAATTTTGGTATGCTATTCATAAGTATATGCACTTTACATTGTGACAGCCTTCGTGTTTGAAGTAATATATCTTGTTATCACCTCGTTGCTTGTATTGCTTAGCATTAGTTGTTGGTGCACATAGGTGAACCTTAGTATATATAGGCTTTATGCTTAATAAAAGAAAACGCTAGTTTTATTCCGCCATTGTTAAACCTATCTCGTAAACGTTTTTAACCGCCTATTCACCTCCCTCTAGGCGGCATCCATGATCTTTTAGAGGGGAATAAATACCTTTACCAATATCTCTCTATGAGTTCAATATCTTTACGTCGAAACTAGCTACAATTAATCTATACACTTGCAGTCATCACCGCCCCTCTGTGTGCACCGACGTCGTGGGATCAAGCGCTGCCGCTGCTCTGAATCGTGAGTTTAGTTTCATCAGTTAACCGCAAGGAAGAAAAACAGTGTTGCGAGCCTTTTTTGCCATAAACCCCCGGCCTTTTTGCTCCTGAACCCGTAGTCCACCTCGTATCCCCACCTGTCAGCCTCACCACCTCTCACCGTCCAACACCTTTTATAAAAAGGTACCCGATGTTTTCGGAAAACAACCCACGGTACTTGGATTGCACACGTGTCGCCCACTCACTGGACACGCGCGCGTGTGGCCATGCAGGAGGACTGTCCCGCAGGCCAATCGGTGTGGCTAGCTCTCATCTGCGTGAGAAAAGTCTAGAATCTTTTCAAAATCAAATTTAAACTGTTTTATAATATCTTTATATAGAAACCTAATTCAAACTTTCAAATAAATTCAAATTTGAATATTGTTCCAACATGAAACTTGTTTTATTTCTGCATATGAATTCAATTGTAAATTCAAAACTTTTCAAAGACTATTTCAAACTAGTCAAACCTTTAATAATTGACCATATTTAATATAATTTGAATTTAATATTGTTTCAAATTAATTTCAAATAATATGAATAATATATGTTTTTAAATCAGAAAAATGACAAGAATGTGAATATTATATTTAAAATATATTGGGAACTAAATTTTTTGAATTATTTAATACCAATTTAAATGTTATTTCTTAATAAATTCATAACTTTAATTCTGTAACCGAATTCGACAAATGATATGTCTAAAATAATTAGAGCGACAAGCATTCTAACTATGATTTCCATGATATGAATTGAAAATTTCATCATATATCATATACATATTAATGGGGAAGCAAGGTTTATGGGAGAAAAATGTGACTAAACAACTAATAAAATGTTTTATTCTTGTACCCTTCACCTTATCCATGTCATGCTATGTTATACCATGTATTTGTGCATAATTCCATCATGGCATACCTTGTTTACTTATTGCATATGATTTATATGTTTGTGTAATGTATTTATTTTGGATCCTTGTGTGTTTTTTTATCCGGATAGTCGTCGAGCAAGGGAATTATCAGGAGTCTCGAAAGTATTACCCGGATCCCACCTATTCTGCAACTGAACTGCCAGGCAAGAAATTCTCCATGGTTGCACTACATATAATACCTATTGCATCTGTCTTATTCTTTCATCATAATCGCGTCACGAATTAAATGGAAATCCCAAGTATTGTATAGCCTTTACTTTTAAACGCCACCAAAGCTTTTCCTCAATCCTTTCAGTCATTACTACATGAGTTGTTTGAGCCATGTGAGTCGTAGAATTGCATGTATAGAGTTTATGAGTGTCTTTGAATAACGATCAACTGAATTGAGTAGTAATTGGATAACTAAAGAAAGAGGCATCGGTGGGCAATATTTGAGATGTGATTTTTATCCGCTCACTTGTGTCCCATAGGACATGGGTACTTGATTCTTGTTCCATGACTATCGTACTATCCACATGTGGGACCATAAATCCCCTTAGTCTTAGCTTGATTTATACTTTATTTTTTGGGGCCACAAACTAGTTTGAGCCTTTGCTACTATTTTGTACTTATGGCATGCTTTACTGCTTTATTTATTACTGTTGCTCGAGGAGTGTTTACTACTATACAGTTTATGAACCCTGTGTTATATTTTCGTTGTATCGACAAGTCCAGTCACACTTTCGGGTTATCAGTCGTTTACTGCCATCGCCACACACCCTGGATCCGTCGCGGAGCCAACAGACTTCATAGCGGGTAGCTTAGTGGGATGACCCCTGAAATCATTTATGAATCTTATAATTACTTTGTCGTGATGCCTCGCTGTTTTTTATTTGGTTCTTTCCAGGGTTGATTGTACGTGTGTTGCTATTGGTGCACCCCTGCGGGGTAAATCTTTCTGAAAGTCATGTCCGTGGTTATGGACTACTTGGAGCACAGTTTATCGATCATAGATAACTATAACTAAAATACCGTCTTTAATTTGACTAAAACTTGACTAGTAATATACAATATTCATGAAATGATTAATAAAACTGTCAACATATGGGATATTCTTCCGCCTTCTTGTTCGGGGGACGAGAAGGAGGGCGAGTGATGTTTATTTATGTTGAATATATATATGTTGGGTATTTAACTGTTGCTTATTTAACGAACGTTTGTCTATCTTTGGTTAGGCTGATATTGTAGTGTGTCTCTATAGAACTTCTAGGCTTTATTTTTGCTGTAATTGCGTCACCCTCAGGTTGTTCCCTTTAGATGCATAAAGACTTACTGAGCCCCCTAGGGTCTCACACGATAAATATTGTTCAAATGGACATGTATAGTCTGAGGAAGATTATTGGCTCGAGGAGACATATGATGGTGACAACGACAGTCAGATGTAGAGATTCCAGGGCATGGAGATCCGTAAGATCTGTGGGTGGGATATGCTTATTTTCAGGACATCTTATGCCAATTTGTTTCTTATCCGTACTCGAATCTCGTTTTCCGCTTTCGCATGTTACTCTGATGTGTGGTGTATGAAGATGTATCCTGAAATATGATTTCTATCTAGGATATTTGAATCTTGTCGTATGGTGTTGAATATTTCTATTTATTTTAAATGGTATGTCTCTGATGTACTGTTGTATGTCGCTGACATACACACTTATGTATATTTTGTTGGAAATATAAGCAATAATCCATATGATTTAATCTGAATAATAAACTGATAAAGCATGATTATACAAACAGCTCATGCAGATCAACAAAGTAGATGAACAGATTACATTTATATAAGACAAACCTATCACATCTACGCCAAACTCTAGAACTAGAAACTCTAGCATAATCTGAAAGAAAGAGATTGAGATCACATACGATGCAGTTGCGGTAGTAGCCGCAGAGTTGTCGCTCATGTTGAGGTTTCCGAAGAGGTCGCTGACGTCCGGGAAGAAGTCGTCGTTCGGAAACTCGTCGTCGGACGACTTCGTGGTTGCCAGTAGTCGCGCTTGAGCGCTCCCCAAAAACCTGATCACTCCTCACCCGTACAAGTTCACGAGAGACGGGGTTCCGGAGGCCTACTGTCCCGATCTGCGGTGCACGCCGCAAGTCGGGATGGGGAAGACGAAAGCGGCGGCGCAAGGTTCTGGAGGTAGACGCGTGTGTGGATTGATTCGGTACCGATTAGGTTTAGCCCGGACGCTTATATAGTGCAGGTTAGGAGGATCGTGTGCTCAGCCCACGTCCGAGTCGGTAACAGCCACGTCCATAAAAACTGGAAACGACTGTAATTAGCGCGTCCGTTAATGACTCATAATCAGTTTTCCCAACCAGCAAAATAAAACTCGGCTAACCCGCGGTGCGCGCGTCGTGACGAGGTGAGGCGTGGCGTGGCGTGGCGAGACGGGCGGCGTCAGAGGAGGAGTGCGCGAGGGCTACTCTTCTTGTCACACCTTAGTGAGTGGTGTAACACTCTACTATATAAGATGGTCCAACTCCCCTTCAACTAGCAATATGGGACTAAACTTTAGCACCACTAGCACAACCATATGCTTCCATATACAAGTGGGCTAAAGAGAATTTCAGAATTTGTCTAATGGGCCAACAGCCCAATATACACCAAATTCCAACAATCCCCCACAAAATCTCATTGGCACATCACAACACTTTTCTTTCAGAACATTGTTTTATATACCGGTGTGTAGTGGAGACTGTTAAGTTGAACTTCCATGTTAAAATTCATGCTACACTAGCTAGCAACTTGAATAGTGGACTATGCCTTGAACTACAAGTTTTCTGCACGCTAGTTTCACACAAAATCTAGACCGGTACAGGGCCACCGTCGGCTTCCCCGCGGTTTGGAGCTTATGCGTCATACTCCAGGGCCTTTCATGAGTTTATTAGAGAGCACCCAACTCTCACGGACTACGACGTTTAACAGTCAGACTCATATAGGTGTGTTCCTCAAGAGATGTTCTGCAGGACAACATCTCTGCTTATAAAAAGCCACTTGGAACACATTAAGATAAATATCAACCTGTCATGCAGATTAAAAGAGTATTGCATCTTTATGGAGATGTAAATATAATATGGGGATAATCTCCTCTCAGCTGATCAACAACTTGTCTCCCAGCTCTAATTCACGGGATCTCCGATCACATAGAGTGGGTTGCCACTGGGATCAACTCATAATGTGGGTCTCAAACCCATCTCCCTCGATGCATTATCTATCACATTACATGATAAACCCTTTGTGAAGGGATCTGCCAGATTCTTAGATGTTTGGATATAATCCAACGCAATAACTCCGGAGTTTCTTAGTTTTCTGACAGATTTCAATCTCCTCTTCACATGCCTTGATGACTTCATATTATCCTTAGAACTGTTTACTTTGACGATCACAGTTTGATTATCACAGTTCATCGGGATGGCGGGTATTGATTTTTCAACCACAGGTAAGTCCATCAAGAGCTCACGAAGCCACTCTGCTTCAACAGTGGCTGTGTCTAATGCTTTGAGTTCTGCTTCCATTTTTGACCTCGTTAAGATGGTCTGATTGTAAGACTTCCAGGAAACAGCGTCACCACCAAGTGTAAACAAATAACCACTTGTGGCCTTAATCTCATCAGCATCAGATATCCAGTTTGAATCACTATAACCCTCAAGTACCCATGCATACCCAGTATAGTGAATACCATAACTCGCAGTGCCTTTCAAATAGCGCAAAACTCTTTCAAGAGCATGCCAATGATCATCTCCAGGATTTGAAACAAGTCGACTCAGTTTGCTTACAGCAAAGGAGATGTCAATTGATCTTTAGCAGTCCTTCGATTCTTTCGAAGTAGCACACTCAGATCATAAGGCGTTGGAGAAGAATTGCAGTCGCTATACCCGAAGCGACTCAATATCTTTTTCACATAGTGAGACTGAAGCAATGTAATCCCACCATTATCATCCTTTAGTAGCTTGATGTTTAAAATTACATCAGCCACTCCCAAGTCCTCCATCTCAAAGCAGCGATATAGGAACTCTTTGACCTCCTCGATAACAGCAAGGTTGGTCCCGAATATCAATATGTCATCAATGTAGAGACACATAATAACTCCCTCTCCCCCACCATGGAGATAATACACACATTTGTCAGCTTCATTTACAACAAAGCCTTCAATAGTTAAAGTTCTTTCAAACTTCTCGTGCCACTGCTTAGGAGCTTGCTTAAGACCATACAAAGACTTCACTAACTTACACACCTTTCCTTCTTGACCATCTACTACAAATACGTCAGGTTGCTCCATATAAATTTCCTCATCTAGCTCTCCATTTAGAAAAGCTGTCTTAACGCCCATTTTATGAACGAGAAGACCATGTGAGGCAGCCAAGGAAAGTAGTACTCGAATAGTGGTGAATCTGGCTACATGTGAGTAGGTATCTAAGAAGTCTTCACCTTCCTTTTGGGTATAACCCTTAGCCACAAGACGTGTCTTGTACTTTTCAATAGTACCATCAGGTATAAGCTTTTTCTTAAACATCCATTTACATCCTACATGTTTACACCCATAAGGACGATCAATGATTTCCCAAGTACCATTAGCTAAGATGGAGTCCATCTCGCTTCGGACAGCTTCCTTCCAGTAGTCAGCATCTTGAGATGCATAGGCTTCTGAAATAGAAGTGGGAGTATCATCCACAAGGTACACAATGAAATCATCACCAAATGACTTTGCAGTCCTTTGTCTCTTGCTCCTTTTAGGAGCCTCATTTTCATCCTCCATAGGATCATCATGGTGTTCTATCGGCATAATGGGTTCAGGAATTATAACAAATTCCTGACTAGATGAACTAGTCATCTCCTGATTTGATGAGCTAGACATACCTTTCATAGGAAAGAAGTCCTCAAAGAAAGTCGCATCATTCGACTCCATAATTGTATCAATATGCATGTCGGATACCTCAGATTTTACTATCAAAATCTATAGCCAATGCTATGAAAAACATATCCCAGAAAAACACATTCAACGGTTTTTGGTCCAAGCTTTCGCTTCTTGGGTATTGGAATATTGACTTTCGCCAAACAACCCCAAGTTCGTAAGTAAGAGAGTTTAAGACTTTTCTTTTCCCATTCCTCAAATGGAGTCATGGTTTTATCCTTTACAGGAACACGGTTTAGGACATGACACGCAGTCATTAGAGCCTCCCCCCACCATTCCTTGGAAAGACCCGATGTATCTAACATGGCGTTAACCAAATCAGTTAGAGTGCGGTTCTTTCTTTCGGCCACCCCATTTGACTGAGGTGAGTAGGGAGGTGTCCTCTCATGTATAATACCGTGTTCCATACAGAATAAATCAAATTTGTTTGAAAAGTACTCTCCACCATGATCCGACCTTAGTCGCTTGATTTTAAGATCAAGTTGGTTTTCTGCCTCAGCTTTATAGATTTTGAAGTAGTTCAAAGCTTCATATTTAGATTTCAGAAGATAAACATAGCAGTATCTAGTGGAGTCATCAATCAACGTCAGAAAGTATCTTTTTCCACCTTTTGTCAACACACCATTCATCTCACAAAGGTCTGAATGTATAAGTTCTAGCGGTGCCAAGTTTCTCGGTTCCACAGTCGTATGAGACTTGCGGGGTTGCTTTGCTTGCACACAAACTTGTCACTTAGTGTAACACCCTCAGAATCGGCCCTATGCAAGTTTTAGCAAAACTCGCCAAACCCGCATAGAAACGATTCGAAGGTGCCCACCAGGCACTTTCGTGCGGGTGGAAAGCAAAGTAATAACATTACACAACATTCCTCGATGGGACCCACAGAACAGATATATATACAGCAGCGACTCAACGAGTCAAGAATACAAAAATACGGTACAAAGATCCAAATCACCTTGAAAACCATGGGGCGTCCGACTACGAACAAGATGCAAATGGGGCTAAGAGCCCTGAAGAATAACCAATGGCGTCCATAACCCTGCCCAGGCCAAGCCGGAAGGGTAACCCTGCTAACGACGTCGATCTCAAACCTGCTTAAACAAAAGGGGTGCCGACAAAGGGCAAAGGAAAAAGAAGGAGCCAAGATCTTGAGGCCAAGACACAGCGAGGCTAGAATTCGCGGTCCTCCTACATAGGTATGGTGGATCAAGCGGCGGCAGCATGCACTAAACAACCTATAGAGACTCGATACACTGGCGTCAAACAGAGGGGGTAAGAAGGACCTATTCGGAACCAACCTGATTCTATCGTCAAACAAACCCATCCTGGCGTTTCCCCCTCGAGACCAAACGAGGAAGTCAACCGAGGAACTCACACCGTTGGCAGTTCTATTTATTCAGTTATTGTTGCAGCAATTACTAGTCCGGTTTAGATAATCATCCTGATAAAGTAAGCAGTGGGCACTTTTAGTTAACCATTCCGTTATAGTGGCAACACTTACTAGTCAGATACAATTATCATAAGATAACCCCAAAACCCAGCAGTTGTTGATACTTTTATTCAGCCATTCCGTTGTAGTTGCAAGATTTACTAGTCAGGTACAATTGTCGCAAGCGACAACCAAACAAGCAGTGGTGGGCAGTATTAATTAACCATTCCGTTATAGTGAAGCTGATTACTAGTCATTATAAGTCAAATTTATAGCAGTAAACTTTAGTTATGCTTGTCTATGATCGAGATACTGTGCTCCAAGTCGTCCATATCCGCGGACACGGCTTTCAGAAAGTTTTACCCGCCGGTGCACCAATAGCAACACACACGATCAACCTCGGAAAAACCAAATCAAAACCCAACGAGGCTTTCACGGTGAACAATCACAGGATTCGAATTATTTCAGGGGCCACCCTTAAGTAGAATCCGCAACGGAGTAAGCAAGCTAGACGGCCTCAAGGTTATGGGACGGTCCGTGAGCATCGGGAACCCGAAGTGTGGCTGGGCTTGTCGACACATGGAATCGTGCCATGATCCTAACAAGACAGTGCAAAGACTCACAATTTAAATACGAAAAGTAGCATGGCATAAGCAGGATCGTAAATAAAACCTCAAACTAGTTTGTGGCCCCAAGAAATAAGATGAATCAAGCTCGCTCGGGGGTCCCATATACCTCCCGGATGTGGATAGCGCGATAAATCAAGGAACAGGTATCAAGTACTCGGGGTCTTACGGGACACAAGTGGGCGTTCGGAAACCAAATATTATCTATCACCCACCGATGCCTCTGCTTAATCAATTTTAGTTGTTAAACAGAAATTAAAGTGACGATAAGTAAAACTAGAATCATCTCCAACATCAACATGCGGCAATACATCAGCAACTGTGGCATATGACGACACACATCAGCACTTGAGCAAGCAACTACGACGCGCAGGTCCAACTATCTACCAAACAACAGGTAATAGGATGTGTCCAAGGCAATATAGGGCTGCTCGGTTGATCACGGGTACGGAAACTAAAGCATCGCAACACAGATAGCAATAGATCAACAGGAGGGAAGTAAATACTATAAAAGTAAGATAGGTAGAAAGAGGGAGATGCTCGCCTGAAAACATGTCGAAGGGTTCAACCGGAGATCGAGGCGAAGCTCACATCAACTCAACGGCCTTATCCGCGAAGAAGCAAAACACTAGAAGAAGCACCGGATGCAATATTTAATACACGGCAGAAGATCGGCATGATGCATGCATGATGGATGACATGGCAAAGGTGCGATGCAATTAGGTCAAGATTAAGCGGAACCAGGGGTCCCGACAATTAATTAGATGGTGCAAGTTATTTAGATCCCCCGCAAATTAAATGTTGTTTAGCAAGACAACAGATGGATCCGGTTCGCTACACAAATTTAAATGAGGCCAATATGAGACTAGATTTGCCCGCATATGGGCCCCATATTTAATTATTAGGTGAATCGGCATAAGGCCCCCAAACCACAAGATTATGCATGCAAGTATGACAATTCAATATGCAACAAGTTGTTATTTCATTTATAAAATAGGGCTCGAGAAAAGGGTTCACATTAGGGTTCTCGGCGATCTTGGGGTTCCGGGTTCGTCGGTCTCGGTTCGGATCGGCGAGGTTCGGATCTGGGGTTCGACGGATCGTTCTCGGCCTCCGGTCGTTCTCGTTCTCGGCATCGAGATCTTGTCGACGGGATCTCGATGTCCGGGAGCGAACTTGGGTCGGTGTCGGGCGTCGGATTCTTCCGGTCGGAGCCGTTCTTATCGTCGTAGGTCTTGTCGGTCCACGGGTCGGTCTTGCCGCTGAGGGTCTTGTCGGTCCGCCATCGAGGCGGTCTTGGTATCCGGAGGGAGAACTTGGCCCGCTGGGCGTTTGTTGAACCGGTGGCGTTCTTGGCGGTCATCGGGTCCGGACTTCGCCGAACGGGTCTTGTGGTCTCCGGCTCTAAATCCGAGATCGAGGACTTGACGGTCCATGATGGAGTTCCGGAGTTTAGGCGCCGTGGCTCAACGTCGGTAGTCGTCGAACTTGGTGAATCCTCGGGTTCGGACGTCGCGGGGCGATTCCGTGAAGGAGATCTTGTTAGGTTCCCTGTCGTTGGCATCGTGGTGCTAGTTCCGTCCCTTGGTAGAGGCTTGGAGTGGCACCGAACTGGGCAAGACAGACACGCACACGGGCACCTGCAACTTCTTAGACACACGCACAGGAGGCTACATAGAGAGATGCTCGCGCGGCACTTGGACGCGGTCGGCGACGGGCGGACACCGAGGCGAGGGCGCGGCCGAGACGAGGATGGCGCGGGCGCCGAAAGAAGATGGCCGGGCGCGTTGGACGGACCGGACGGCAGAGGACGAGCCGCCCGGTTGAAAGCGGGCGGGCGCGGGGTCGGGCTTGAGCGGTCGCGCCAAGTGACGCGATGGAGGAGAACTGGCAGGCGCGGCGGGAGGCGGACGGCCAGCGCGGGCGGGCGGGCGGCGAGAGCTTCGGAGCGGCGCGGGCGGGGGCGCGACTGCCGGGTCGAGGACAAGGGCTCGGGCGGCGATCTGAGGTGGAGCGGCAAGCGGCGACGAGGGAGGCGGCGGGCGCGAACCGAGCAGGCAAGTGGCGGAGTGAGAGCCACCGAGGCGCGCGCTGCTCGGGCGAGGGAGAAGCACGCGAGGGCGAAGGCCGCCAAGGCGGTGGCGGGCCGCGGGCGGCGAGTGGCACGGCAATGAGAAGCCAGTAGGAGAGGAGAGAGGGAGAGCGGCGCAAGGGCAGGTGGGGCGAGGTTCAGGCGGAGAGGCGGGGAAAGGGAGGTTGGGCCGGGCAAGTGAGGCGGGAAGCCTGTGGAGGGAGCGTGCCGGGCGGCGGTTGAGCCGGGAGGAGGGGGTGCACTGCAAGGGAGAAGGAGAAAGAGGGAGGAGGGAGAAGGACGCGCGGTGGCCTGGGATCGTGGTGGGGCCACAGGCCTGTGGCCCAAAGTGTGGGGGTGGACAGGTGGGCGTGGACTGGTGGGGAGCGGGCAGTTGGGGCCATGTGGCCAGCGGGCCAGCTGGGCTGGCTGAGGTGCACGCATGTGTGCTTGTGTCTTTGGTGAGAGAGAGGGGTGAGGGGTGACATGGCAGGGTGTGGTTGGTTGAGGGAGTTGGGGAGGTGAGGTGGCGGAATCCGATTGGGTGGGGTGAGGTAGCCAGGGGTGTGGGTAGGATAGCTGGGTAAGTTTAGGAATTATGGGTGGTCCGTTTTGTATTTTCTGGGGTGGTCGTTCGGGTCATTTGGCCCGTTCGACTGCCCCGCTCAAAATAATTTAATATTTTTATTTGATTAAAACATGGCCTTTGCAATCCAATGCAAGACAAAATAAAATAAATCCGGACAAGCCCGGGTTTTGGGTTTTGAATAAAGACGGGGCGTTCAATATAGAAAACAAAAATAGGGTTTTTAGCAAAATGGTTTCAAACAGATAGATGCATGCTGATGTTGTGCTGATGCACCGAGACAAGACATGCGATTATGACGATGCGATGCACGAATTTAACGCGATTTTCTAGTAGTGGTTTTGCGGGATGCCACAATTCGACACCACTAACAATGGATCTCGCCCTCGAGATCCGCCCCATGGTACCGGAAAGAAGGTCGGTGATCTGCATCATCTCGCTTTAGGTAGATCCTCGCGACACCACTAACGAGGGTTTCTTCTCCATCTGGAAATCGGCGACACCACCAACAAAGGGTCGTTGTTCCTGACCGTCGAGAGAACACTCCGGGGAAACAAAGGACGGAGTTGAAGGTAAGGACACCCCTAACTTCCATGGACGGAGTAAAACTGCTGGATCCACTGATTCAACGTACAAGAGCGAATGATAAGAGCAATGGTAGGGTAGCTACTCCATCCCGCACTCAAACCATTACTCTGCACGCGAATAGACGGATTATGCAACCAACTCTCGGAATTAGACTGAAGATCTTCTTAGATGGTATCCGGAACAAAGAAATGTTGCCAGCAGAAATCGTATGAAAGACACAATGATTAGGTTCCGCGATGGTTCCATTGGCATGAACAACACATGCCCAAGGTCGACTCCAACTTCACCAAAGCTCGTCCTTCTCATATGTTTTTCAACAACACTGATATCCGGCAAGGAACACATATGGATAGAGAGCTCAAGACAACAGATTGGAGGAAGGGTACAACAGACAAGTTGCAGATGGACGGTCGTAGCACCTCCGTTACAAAAGGGAGAAAGCGAAGACCTGAAGGTACGACGGAAACCCAACCACGAGAATTCCTGGACTCGAAGAGAGAGAAGAGAGCAGATTCAAAACACGTCGAGGTAAGAGGAGAATAGCAGAGGGGTAAGGAGTAAATCGGACCTAACCGTAACTATCCAACCGCTTTTGCAAAATAGTTTTGACACTCTACCTACCGTTAGCTAGGTTTCCTCAAAGTGGACTTGTGGGTATCGCAATCACGAGCTCGATACCACTCAGTAACACCCTCAGAATCGCCCTATGCAAGTTTTAGCAAAACTCGCCAAACCCGATAGAAACGATTCAAGGTGCCCACCAGCACTTTCGCGGGTGGAAAGCAAAGTAATAACATTACACAACAGTCCTCGATGGGACCCACGTAATGGATATATATATACAGTTGACTCAACGAGTCAAGAATACAAAAATACGGTACAAAGATCCAAATCACCTTGAAACGATGGGCGTCCATTACGGACAAGATGCAAATGGGGCTAAGAGCCCAAGAATAACCAATGGCGTCCATAACCCTGCCTGTGCCAAGCGGCTTAAGGGTAACCCCGCTAACGACGCCGATCTCAAACCTGCTTAAACAAAAGGTGCCGGCAAAGGGCAAAGGAAAAGAAGGAGCCAAGATCGAGGCCAAGACACTGCGAGGCTAGAATTGCATCCTCGCCTACATAGGTATGGTGGATCAAGCGCGTGGCAAGATGCACTAAACAACCTATAGAGACTCGATACATCAAGGCCAAAACAGAGGGGGTAAGAAGGACCTATTCGGAACCAACCTGATTCTATCGTCAAACAAACCCATCCTGGCGTTTCCCCCTCGAGACCAAACGAGGAAGTCAACCGAGGAACTCACACCGTTGGCAGTTCTATTTATTTAGTTATTGTTGCAGCAATTACTAGTCCGGTTTAGATAATCATCCTGATAAAGTAAGCAGTGGGCACTTTTAGTTAACCATTCCGTTATAGTGGCAACACTTACTAGTCAGATACAATTATCATAAGATAACCCCAAAACCCAAAGAGCTTGTTGATACTTTTATTCAGCCATTCCGCTAGAAGTTGCAAGATTTACTAGTCAGGTACAATTGTCGCAAGCGACAACCAAACAAGCAGTGGTGGGCAGTATTAATTAACCATTCCGTTATAGTGAAGCTGATTACTAGTCATTATAAGTCAAATTTATAGCAGTAAACTTTAGTTATGCTTGTCTATGATCGATATCGTGCTCCAAGTCGTCCATATCCATGGACACGGCTTTCGAAAGTTTTACCCGCCGGGTGCACCAATAGCAACACACTCGATCAACCTCGAAAACCAAATCAAAACCCAACGAGGCTTTCACGATGAACAATCACAGGATTCAGAAATATTTCAGGCCACCCTTAAGTAGAATCCAACGGAGAAGCAAGCTCCGAGACGGCCTCAAGGTTATGGGGACCAACGTGAACGATCGGGAACCCGAAAGTGTGGCTGGGCTTGTCGACACCGCTAATCGTGCCATGATCCTAAAAGACAGCAAAGTGCGCACTCGCACAATTTAAATACGAAAAGTAGCATGGCATAAGTACAGGATCGTAAATAAAACCTCAAACTAGTTTGTGGCCCCAAGAAATAAGACTGAATCAAGCTCGCTCAGGGGTCCCATATACCTCCGGATGTGGATAGCGCGATAAATCAAGGAACAGTATCAAGTACTCGGGTCTTACGACACAAGTGCTCGAAACCAAATATTATCTATCACCCACCGATGCCTCTCGCTTAATCAATTTTAGTTGTTAAACAGAAATTAAAGTGACGATAAGTAAAACTAGAATCATCTCCAACATCAACATGCGGCAATACATCAAGAATCGTGGCATATGACGACACACATCAAGACTTGAGCAAGCAACTTCACGCAGGTCCAACTATCTACCAAACAATGTAATAGGATGTGTCCAAGGCAATATAGGCTGCTCGGTTGATCACGGCACGAAACTAAAGCATCGCAACAATAGCAATAGATCAACAGGAGGGAAGTAAATACTATAAAAGTAAGATAGGTAGAAAGAGGGAGATGCTCGCCTGAAAACATGTCGAAGGGTTCAACCGGAGATCGAGGCGAAGCTCACATCAACTCAACGGCCTTATCCGCGAAGAAGCAAAACACTAGAAGAAGCACCGGATGCAATATTTAATACACGGCAGAAGATCGGCATGATGCATGCATGATGGATGACATGGCAAAGGTGCGATGCAATTAGGTCAAGATTAAGCGGAACCAGGGGTCCCGAAAATTAATTAGATGGTGCAAGTTATTTAGATCCCCCGCAAATTAAATGTTGTTTAGCAAGACAACAGATGGATCCGGTTCGCTACACAAATTTAAATGAGGCCAATATGAGACTAGATTTGCCCGCATATGGGCCCCATATTTAATTATTAGGTGAATCGGCATAAGGCCCCCAAACCACAAGATTATGCATGCAAGTATGACAATTCAATATGCAACAAGTTGTTATTTCATTTATAAAATAGGGCTCGAGAAAAGGGTTCACACATTAGGGTTCTCGGCGATCTTGGGGTTCCGGGGTTCGGGTCGGTCGTGGTTCACGGATCGCGAGGTTCGGATCTGGGGTTCGACGATCGTTCGGCCTCCGGTCGTTCTCGTTCGGCATCGGGCAGATCTTGTCGACGGGATCTCGGCGTCCGGGGAGCAGAACTTGTCGGTGTCGGGCGTCGGATTCTTCCGGTCGGAGCCGTTCTTATCGTCAGCGTAAGGTCTCTTGGTCCACGGGTCGGTCTTGCTGCGAGGGTCTTGTCGGGTCCGCGCCATCGAGGCGGTCTTGGTATCCGGGAGGAGAACTTGGCGCCCGCGCGGTGCTTGTTGAACGTGGCGTTCTTGGCGGTCATCGGGTCCGGACTTCGCCGAGGGGTCTTCGTGGTCTCGGTCTCTAACCGAGATCGAGGACTTGACGGTCCATGATGGAGTTCCGGAGTTTAGGCGCCGTGGCTCAACGACGGTAGTCGTCGAACTTGGTGAATCCTCGGTTCGGACGTCGCGGGCGATTCCGTGAAGGAGATCTTGTTAGGTTCCTCGTCGTTGGCATCGTGGTGCTAGTTCGCCCCTTGGTAGAGGCTTGGAGCACACCGAACTGGGCAAGACAGACACGCACACGGGCACCTGCAACTTCTTAGACACACGCACAGGAGGCTACATAGAGAGATGCTCGCGCGGCACTTGGACGCGGTCGGCGACGGGCGGACACCGAGGCGAGGGCGCGGCCGAGACGAGGATGGCGCCGGCCGGGCCGAGCAGATGGCCGGGCGCGTGGACGGGACCGACGGCGGGCGAGGACGAGCCACGGCGCCGCCGTTGGCGGGGTCGGGCTTGAGCGTCGCGCCAGCGGGCGGACGCGGTGGAGGAGGGGCCGCGGCGGGGCCGGCGGGATCATGGCAGCGGGATCGCGGCGGCGACGGAGCTGGAGCGGGCGGGGCGGCGCGAGGCTGGGTCGAGGACGGCGGCCTCGGCGGCGCGCCGGGAGGTGGAGCCGCAAGCGGGGACGAGGGCGGGAGGAGGCGGCGGGCGGCGTCGGCACGAAGGCCAAGGGCGCGGAGCGGAGCCACCGGAGGCGGGCGCCGTCTGGGCGGCGAGGCGAGAAGCACGGCGGAGGGTGGGCGGCCAGGGCGGTCATGGGTGGCGGCAGGCGGGCCAAGGCCAAGTGAGGGTGGCACGGGCGATGGATCTGGGAGGAGGAGAGGAGAGAGGAGAGCGGGCCAGGTAGGGGCGGTCAGGGGCGGAGAGGCGTCGGGGAAGGAGGTTGGGGCCGGGCAAAGGGAAGCTCGTGGGGCGGAGGCGGTGGGCGGCCAGCAAGGCTGGGGGCCGGAGGCGCGCAGTGCAAGGGAGAGGAGGAGAAAGAGGGAGGAGGAGAAGGACGCGCAGGTGGCTGGGATCGTGGTGGGGCCACAAGTGGGCGGGGCAGTGGGGTTGGGGTGGACAGGGTGGGCGGGTGGCGTGGGGTGGGCCAAGTGGGCCAGGAGGTCCGTGGGAGCGGGCTGGCGTTGGGGCCCGCGACAGGCTGGGGCGTGGGCTGCAGTACTGCATGTGTGCTTGTGTGGTGGCCGAGGGGTGAGAGAGGTGGGTGACATGGCGGGGTGTGGTTGGTTGAGGGAGGGGAGGTGAGGTGGCGAATCCGATTGGGTGGGTGAGGTAGCCAGGTGTGGGTAGGATAGCTGGGTAAGTTTAGGAATTATGGGTGGTCGTTCGGGTCATTTGGCCCGTTCGACTGCCCCGCTCAAAATAATTTAATATTTTTATTTGATTAAAACATGGCCTTTGCAATCCAATGCAAGACAAAATAAAATAAATCCGGACAAGCCCGGGTTTTGGGTTTTGAATAAAGACGGGGCGTTCAATATAGAAAACAAAAATAGGGTTTTTAGCAAAATGGTTTCAAACAGATAGATGCATGCTGATGTTGTGCTGATGCACCGAGACAAGACATGCGATTATGACGATGCGATGCACGAATTTAACGCGATTTTCAAGTAGTGGTTTTGCGGGATGCCACACTTAGAACCTTTGACAGTGGTAAATTTCGGAATTAAACTCATATTGGCTAGCCGCGTCATGCAACCAAAGTTAATATGACAGAGTCGTGAATGCCAAACATTGGACTCATTATCATTGCAAACATGATTAATAACTTTAGTACATGAGTCTGACAAACAAAAGCGGAACAGACCTCCGCACTCATAACCCTTTCCAACAAATTGTACATATTTAGAAATTATGTAACACCCTCAGAATCGGACCTATGCAAGTTTGAGCAAAATTCGCCAAACCCGCATAGAAACGATTCAAAGGTGCCCACCAGGCACTTTCGTGCGGGTGGAAAACGAAGTAATAACATTACACAACAGTCCTCGATGGGACCCATAATGTATAGATATATATATAACAGACTCAAAGAGTCAAGAAGACAGATATAATATACAAAGATCCAAATCACCTTGAAAACGATAGAGTCCGGATCACGGACAAGATGCAAATGGGGCTAAGAGCCTCAAGAATAACCAATGGCCCATAACCCTGCGCCTGAGCCAAGGAAGGGTAACCGCTAACGACGCCGATCTCATGACCTGCTTAAACAAAAGGTGCCGATAAAGGGCAAAGGAAAAGAAGGAGCCAAGATCTTGAGGCCATTACACGGCGAGGCTAGAATTCGCTGCCTCGCCACATAGGTATGGTGGATCAAAGGCGCAAAGATGCACTAAACAACCTATAGAGACTCGATACAACTGGCGGATATCAGAGAGGGATGAGAAAGACCTATTCGGATCCAACCTGAAACTAACACCAAACAAACCCATCCTGGTGTTTCCCCCTCGAGACCAAACGAGGAAGTCAACCGAGGAACTCACAGGTTGGCGGTTTATTTATTCGGTCGTTGCTAAAGCAATTACTAGCCGGTATAGATATTCATCCCGATAAAATAAGCAGGCACTTTTAGTTAACCATTCCGCTATAGTTGCAATAATTACTAATCGACAGATAGCATGAGATAAACCCAAAACCCAGAAGCTTGTTGGTACTTTTATTCAGCCATTCCGCTAGAAGTTGCAATACTTACTAGTCGATACAATGTCGCGACAACCAAACAAGCAATTGTGGGTGTATTAATTAGCCATTCCATTATAGTGAAGCTGATTACTAGTCATTATAAGTCAAATTTATAGCAAGAACTTTAGTTATGCTTGTCTATGATCGAGATATCGTGCTCCAAGTCGCCCATATCCGCTGACACGGCTTTTCGAAAGTTTTACCCGGCGGGTGCACCAATAGCAACACACGCCGATCAACCTCTAAAACCAAAAAACCCAACGAGGCTTTCACTGAACAATCACAGATTCAGAAATATTTCGGGCCACTTAAGTAGATCCCGCAACGGTGACCGAGACGGGCTCAAGGTTGTGGGGACGGCTGTGAACCATGGGAACCCAAAGTGTGGCTGGGCTTGTCGACACATGAATCGCGCTACGATCCTAACAAGACAAAGGTGCTCTCGCACAATTTAAATCTAAAGTAGCATGGCATAAGTACAGATCGTAATAAGACCTCAAACTAGTTTGTGGCCCCAAGAAATAAGACGAATCAAGCTCGCTCGGGGTCCCATATACCTCCGGATGTGGATAGCGATAAATCAAGGAACAGTATCAAGTACTGGGGTCTTACGGGACACAAGTGGTGCTCGAAACCAAATATTTTCTATCACCCAGATGCCTCGCTTATTCAATTTTAGTTGTTAAGGAAATTAAAGTGACGATAAGTAAAACTAGAATCATCTCCAACATCAACATGCGGCAATACATCAAGAATCGTGGCGTATGTGACACTCCTCAAAGACTTGAGCAAGCAATCGCGACGCAAGTCCAACTATCTACCAAACAACGAGTAATAGGGTGTGTCCAAGGCAATATAGTCGCACGGGATATCACAGTACGGAAACTAAAGCATCGCAACACGTATAGCAATAGATCAACAGGAGGGAGTAAAGACTATAAAAGTAAGATAGGTAGAAAGGGAGATGCTCTTTGAAAACATTGTCAAGGTTCAACCAAGATCGGGCGAAGCTCACATCAACTCAACGGCCTTATCCGCGAAGAAGCAACACACTAGAAGAAACACCGGATGCCTTACTTAATACAACGGAAGATCGGCATGATGCATGTATAATGCATGGCATGGCAAAGTCTTGATGCAATTAGGTCATATTAAGCGGAACCGGGTCCCGGCGCTATTTAGGTGGTTCATGTTATTTAGATACCCCGCATTTAAATGTTGTTTAACATGGTAGAAGATAGCACCGTTCGCTACACAAATTTAAATGAGGCCGATATAAGGCTAGATTTTGCGCATATGGGCCCCATATTTAATTATTAGGTGAATCGCATAAGGCCCCAAACCACATGATATGCATGCGAGTATGACAATCCAATATGCAACAAGTTGTTATTATGTTATAAAATAGGGTTTCAGGAAGGGGTTCACACATTTAGGGTTCGGCAGATCTTGGTTTTTCCGGGGTTCGGGGTTCGCCAGGGTCCAGGGTTCGACGGATCGGTCTTGGCGTCGGTGAAGCACTTGTCGCCTCGGAGCAGACTTGGTTCAGCTCGGGCGCGTCTGGATTCTTCCGGTCGATACCGTTCTTATCGCCGCGATCTTGTCGGTCCGCCGGTTCCGGAGACGACCTTGGCGCTACTGTGCCCATGAAGCGAACTTGTCGATTTCATTCCAACGGCCTTGGTGAAGATCATGGGGTCTCCGGGTCTTGACGGCTTCGGTCCGAGAGGGAGATCTTGGCCGGGTTAGTGGCGAAGATCTTGTCATGGCGTCAATGCTTCCGGAAGGAGATCATGAGGTTCCGGCTCTGGTGGTTCGTCGGGTTCGATCGAGTCGGCGTCGAGCTCGGGATTTGCTCCTACACGGTCTTCAGGGAACTTGGAGTACTCCCGGTTCGGGTCCAGGCGACTCGGATCGGTCTTACGGGCACGCCGTATCGTCGCAAAGATTTTGACACGGCCGGAAGCTACAGGACACACGTGGAACATCCAAAACACACACACAGCTGGGGTTACACGGTCACCGCAGGAGGTGCACACGAGGATGGCTCGCCAGTGCACCGTGGCTGTGCGCGCGCACCGAGGTGAGAAAAGCGCGCAGTGCGGCAGTGGCGCCATGGCGGCCAGCGGAGGTGAGAGGGCCACTGGCGGGCGGCGAGGACGGCAGGCGAGGAAGAGGAGGCGGGCGAGGTGGACGGAGGCGCCCGGCGCGTAACCGGGAAGAAAGCGAGTGTGCACGCGCGACGGGTCGGGGGCGGAAGCGGGCGCGAGGCGGGAGGGGGCGCTGCCAAGGCGGGCTGACAGCGGGAGGAGCAAGGGCCGGACAATGGCGAGAGGGAGGTGGAGCGAGGGCCCGGCTGCAGGAGGCGGCGAGAGGAGGCTGCACGACGGAGAGGGTCCGAGGCGGGCGGCAGCCAGCGGAGGAGCACCGGGAGAGGGCGCGGAGGCGGAGGAGCTCAGGCGCAGGCGGCAGGGGCGGAAGAGGGCGCAGGGAGCGCGAGCTTGGACGGCGGGAGCTCATGGCCAGAGGGAGGGGAGATGCAGGCCTGGGAAAAGGGGCAAGGCGAGCAAGATGGCGAGGGGGGCGGGGCGCCGGGAGGGAGGAGGCAGGGCGGTGAGTGGCAGTGAAGAGGAGCGGGGCGAAGGTGGGTCGCGTGGGGATGAAGCGAGAGGAGGGAAGAAGGACGGGTTTGGCAGGGGTTGGTGGACGGAGCGGGACAGAGGTGGTGAGGTGGGCGAGGCTGAGTGGGGTCCACGCGAAAGGTGGGAGCCGGGGGAGGTGGGGTGGGGCGTGGTGGGTGTGGTGAGGCGTCTGTCCGTGTGTTTGGGGGGTGGTGAGAGGAGAGGAGAGGGTAGGGAGAGAGGGTGACGTGGCACCGTGTGAGTGGTTGAGGGAGAGGGAGGAGGTGAGGTGGCGGGAGTTGATTGGGGGAGTGAGGTGGAGAGGGCCGGTAGAGTTGCTTGGGTAGCTTTAGGATTTAGGTAATGGTGGCCGGTGGACCGATTTACAAACCCGGGGTGGTCGTTGGATTAAATCGGCCTGCTCGATCGCCTCCCACTAAAATAAATTAAAATTTTATTATTTATAAACGGACTTTTGCGATGCTAGACAAAATAAATAATCCGGACAAGCCGGTTTTGGGTTTTGAATAAAGACGGGCGTTTAATATAGAAAACAAAATTAGGGTTTTTAGCAAAATGGTTTCAAACAAATAGATGCATGCCGATGTTATCTTGATGCACCGAGACAAGACATGCGATTATGATGATGCGATGCACAAAATCAACGCGATTTTCTAGTAGCGGTTTTGCGGGATGCCACAATTCGACACCACTAACAAGGGATCTCGCCGAGATCCGCCTCATGGTACCTAAGGGAGGTCGGCGACCGCTCTTCTCGCTTGTAGATCCTCGCGACACCACTAACATAAGGTCGTTGTCCTGTCCCACAAGAGAACACTCCGATAAACAACGGACGGGTTAAAGGTAAGGCCACTCTAACTTACATGGAAGGAGTAAAATTGCATCGATCCACTTTTCAATATACCGAGCAAATGATAAGAGTAGTGGTATGGTCGCGACTCCCGCACTCAAAGCATTACCACATACACGAATAGAGATTATGCAACCAACTCTCGATTCGGATCAAGATCTCGACAAGCGAGGTTGAAACAAAGGAGTGATGCGACTCGGATCGGATTCATGCGTAGGATGTCGTCGCTCGGAAAAACACCGGAAGGCACAAACAAGGAACAAAGAATGGTACCACAAGAGACGGATTCCTCGAGCGGCTTGAACAAGGATGGTAGAACACCGTTATCCAAGAAGGAAGCGAAACCCGAAGGTACGACGAATCCCAACCACGAGATGTCCCGGACTCAAGAGAGAGAAGAGCGGATTCAAAACACGTCGAGGTAAGAGGAGAAGCAGAGGGTAAGGAGTAAAATCGCACCTAATCGTAACTATCCAACCGATTTTCAAAATTAGTTTTGACACTCTACTTGGCCGTTAGCTAGGTTATCCCACGGTGGACTTGTGGGTATCGCAATCGCCGAGCTCGATACCACTCTATAACACCCTCGATCGGACCTATGCAAGTTTGAGCAAAATTCGCCAAACCCGCATAGAAACGATTCAAAGGTGCTCACCAGCACTTTCGCGGTGGAAAACGGTAATAACATTACACAACAAATTCTCGATGGGACCCATGTAGATATATATATAACAGACTCAAAGAGTCAAGAAGCGAGACATAATATACAAAGATCCAAATCACCTTGAAAATGATAGAGCGTCCGACTACGGACAAGATGCAAATGGGGCTAAGAGCCTGAAGAATAACCAATGGCGTCCATAACCCTGCCCAAGCCGAAGGGTAACCACGCTAACGACGCCGATCTCATGACCGCTAAACAAAAGGGTGCCGACAAAGGGCAAAGGAAAAGAAGGAGCCAAGATCGAGGCCGCATACAGCGAGGCTAGAATTGCCAGTCCTCGCCTACATAGGTATGGTGGATCGGCAAGCGGCAGCATGCACTAAACAACCTATAGAGACTCGATACAACCGGCGGATATCGAGAGGGATGAAAGACCTATTCGATCCAACTCAAACTAACACCAAACAAACCCATCCTGGTGTTTCCCTCGAGACCAAACGAGGAAGTCAACCGAGGAACTCACGCTGGCGGTTTATTTATTCGGTTGTCGTTTGCAATTACTAGCCGTATAGATATTCATCCGATAAAATAAGCAAGGCACTTTTAGTTAACCATTCCGTTATAGTTGCAATAATTACTAATCGAGATAGCATGAGATAAACCCAAAACCCAGTAGTTGTTGGTACTATTATTCAGCCATTCCGCTAGAAGTAATGTACACTTACTAGTCGATACAATTGTCGCAAGTTTACAACCAAACAAGCAATTGTGGGCATTAATTAGCCATTCCATTATAGTGAAGCCGATTACTAGTCATTATAAGTCAAATTTATAGCGAGAACTTTAGTTATGCTTGTCTATGATCGAGATCTGTGCTCTAAGTCGTCCATATCCGCGGACACGGCTTTTCGAAAGTTTTACCCGCCGGGTGCACCAATAGCAACACACGCCGATCAACCTAAAACCAAATCAAAACCCAACGAGGCTTTCACGACCGAACAATCACGTGATTCAGAAATATTTGAGGCCACCTTAAGTAGATCCCAACGAACCATTTGACTCAGACGGGCTCAAGGTTGTGGGGACGGGTGAACGATCGGGAACCCGAAAGTGTGGCTGGGCTTGTCGACACCAGGAATCGCTCACGATCCTAACAGACAAAGGTGATCCTCGCACAATTTAAATACGAAGTAGCATGGCATAAGTACAGATCGTAAATAAGACCTCAAACTAGTTTGTGGCCCCAAGAAATAAGACTGAATCAAGCTCGCTCGGGGGTCCCATATACCTCCGGATGTGGATAGCGATAAATCAAGGAACAGTATCAAGTACTCGGGTCTTACGGGACACAAGTATGCTCGAAACCAAATATTTTCTATCACCCACCGATGCCTCGCTTATTCAATTTTAGTTGTTAAGCAGAAATTAAAGTGACGATAAGTAAAACTAGAATCATCTCCAACATCAACATGCGGCAATACATCAGTAATCGTATATGACGACACTCCTCAAAGACTTCTGAGCAAGCAATCGCGACGCGCAAGTCCAACTATCTACCAAACAATGTAATAGGGTGTGTCCAAGGCAATATAGGGCTGCACGGGATATCACAGTACTAAACTAAAGCATCGCAAATACGTATAGCAATAGATCAACAGGAGGGATTAAAGACTATAAAAGTAAGATAGGTAGAAAGGGGGAGATGCTCACGAAAACATTGTCGAAGGTTCAACCAAGATCGGGAAGCTCACATCAACTCAACGGCCTTATCATGAAGAAGCAACACTAGAAGAAACACCGGATGCCTTACTTAATACAACGGGCGGAAGATCGGCATGATGCATGTATAATGCATGGCATGGCAAAGCGATGCAATTAGGTCATATTGTTGAACCGGGTCAACCGACAGATTATTTAGGTGGTTCATGTTATTTAGATACCCGCATTTAAATGTTGTTTAACATGGTAGAAGATAGCACCGGTTCGCTACACAAATTTAAATGAGGCCGATATAAGGCTAGATTTGCCGCATATGGGCCCCATATTTAATTATTAGGTGAATCGGCATAAGGCCCCAAACCACATGATATGCATGCAGTATGACAATCAATATACAACAAGTTGTTATTATGTTATAAAATAGGGTTTCGGGAAGGGTTCACACATTTAGGGTTCGCAGATCTTGGTTTTCCGGTTCGGGTTCGCTTGGTATCCGTGGTTCGACGGATCGGTCTCGTTCGGGTGAAGCACCCTTCGCCCGGCGGACTTGGTTCGCGTCGGCTTCGGATTCTTCCGGTCGATACTGTTCTTATCGTCGACGATCTTGTCGAATCCGCTCGATTCCGGAGATGACCTTGGCGCCTGTGCCCATGAAGCGTAATCATCGATTTCATTCCAACGGCCTTGGTGAAGATCATGGGGTCTCCGGTCTGACGGCCGGTCCGAGAGGAGATCTTGGCGCCGGGTTTTTCCGTGGATTAAGATCTTGTCGCTGGCGTCAATGCTTCCGGAAGGAGATCATGAGGTTCCGCCCGTGGTTCGTCGAGTTCGATCGAGTCGTCGAGCTCGGGATTTGCTCCTACACGGTTCTTGGAACTTGGAGTACTTGCCGGGTCCAGCGACTCGGATCGGTCTTACGCACGCCATCGCCGCAAAGATTTTGACACCATGGCTTACAGGACACACGTGGAACATCCAAAACACACACACAGTTGAGGTTACACGGTCTGGGAGGTGCACACGAGGATGGGCTGCCAGGCACCGTGGCGCGCGCGCACCTGAGGCTGCAGAAAAGGGCGCACCAAGTGAGCCCGGGGGGCGCCATGATGCCAATGATGGAGGTGAGGGCTCACCATGGCCGAGACGGCAAGGCCGGAAGAGGACAAGAGGCGGCGGCGGTGGAGGGCGTCTCCGGGCATGAACCGTGGAAGGAAGGCGAGGCGTGAGCCGCAATGCACGGCCTGGGCGGCATGGGGAAGCGGCCAGGGCGGGAGGGAGCGACACATGAGCTTGGCCATGACGCAAGGGAGGAGCGGCGACGGACGAGGGAGGCTTTGTGGAAGGGCGGGGTCGGCGCTGCAGAGGCAGCGAGGGAGGAGGCTGCTGACGGAGGGTCCTGAGGCGGGGGAGGGGCGAAGGCAGGGGCACTAGGGAGGAGCAGAGGCGAGAGCGCAAGGGGCGCTGGCGAGCGGCGGGGCGGAAGAGGGCGCTGGCGAGAGCGCGCGAGCTTGACGGGACGGCGGGAGCCAAGGCGAGAGGGAGGCCAAGAAAAGGCTGGGAAAAGGGGGCAAGGCGCGAGCAAGATGGCGAGAGGGGCCGCGCGGGGCGCGGGGAGGAGGAGGAGGGAGGCGGTCGGAGTGGCAGGAAGAGGAGCGGCGCAGAAGGTGGGTCGCGTGGGGATGAAGCAGAGGAGGAGGAAGAAGGACGCTGGGGTCGAGGCAGGGGTTGGTGGACCTGAAAGCGGAGAGGTGGTGAGTGGGCCGTGTGGTGGGGTCCACGCGAAAGGTGGGAGCCTGGGAGTGGAGTGCCGGGGGGTGTGCTGCGTGTGGTGAGGCGGTCCGTGGTGTGTGTGGGGCTGGTGAGGAGGGAGAGAGAGGGTAGGGAGAGAGTGGAGGACGGGCACTTTGTGTGAGTGGTTGAGGGAGAGGGAGGAGGTGAGGGGGGGAGTTGATTGGGGGAGTGAGGGAGAGGGGCTGGGTAGAGTTGCTTGGGTAGCTTTAGGATTTAGGTAGAATGGGCAGGACCGATTTACAAACACAGGGGTGGTCGTTCGGGTCGTGACTTGTTCGACCTCTACTAAAATAAATTAAAAATTTTATTATTTATAAACGGACTTTTGCAAATGCTAGACAAAATAAATAATCCGGACAACCCGGTTTTGGGGTTTTGAATAAAGACGGGCGTTAATATAGAAACAAAATTAGGTTTTTAGCAGCAAATGGTTTCAAACAAATAGATGCATGATGTTATGCTTGATGCAAGACAAGACATGCGATTATGATGATGCGATGCACAAAATCAACGCGATTTTCTAGTAGCGGTTTGCGGGATGCCACAATTCGACACCACTAACAAGGGATCTCGCCCTCGAGATCCGCCTCATGGTACCGGAAGGGAGGTCGGCGATCTGCGTCTTCTCGCTTCGTGTAGATCCTCGCGACACCACTAACATAAGGTCGTTGTCCCTGTCCGTCAAGAGAACACTCCCGATAAACAACGGACGAAGTTAAAGGTAAGGCCACCTCTAACTTACATGGAAGGAGTAAAATTGCATCGATCCACTTTTCAATATACAAGCAAATGATAAGAGTAGTGGTATGGTCGCGACTCCATCCCGCACTCAAAGCATTACCCGTATTACACGAATAGATTTGGATTATGCAACCAACTCTCGTGATTCGGATCAAGATCTCGGCAAGCGAGGTTCGGAAACAAAGGAGTGATGCACCAAGCATCGGATGCAGGCGTGAGGATGTCGTCATGGCCGGAAAACACCGGAAGAGCACAAACAAGGAACAAAGAATGGTACCACAGAGACGGATTCTCGAGCAGCTTGAACACGGATGGTAGAACACCGTTATCCAAGAAGGAAGCAAACTCAAGGTACGGAACCCAACCACGAGATGTCCCGGACTCAAGAGAGAGAAGAGAGCGGATTCAAAACACGTCGAGGTAAGAGGAGAGCGAGGGTAAGGAGTAAAATCGCACCTAATCGTAACTATCCAACCGATTTTCAAAATTAGTTTTGACACTCTACTACCGTTAGCTAGGTTATCCCTCTGTCGGGACTTGGGGCATCGCAACCGAGCTCGATACCACTCTATAACACCTCGATCGGACCTATGCAAGTTTGAGCAAAATTCGCCAAACCCGCATAGAAACGATTCAAAGGTGCTCACCAGCACTTTCGCGCGGGTGGAAAACGTAATAACATTACACAACAGCCCTCGATGGGACCCATGTAACAGATATATATATAATGTAGACTCAAAGAGTCAAGAAGACAGATATAATATACAAAGATCCAAATCACCTTTTGAAAATGATAGAGTCCGACTACCGACAAGATGCAAATGGGGCTAAGAGCCTCAAGAATAACCAATGGCGTCCATAACCTCAGCCAAAGCGGAAGTAAGGTAACCTCGCTAACGACGCCGATCTCATGACCTGCTTAAACAAAAAGGGGTGCCGACAAGGGCAAAGGAAAAAGAAGGAGCGTCAAGATCGAGGCCAAAGACACGGCGAGGCTAGAATTCGCGGTCCTCGCCTACATAGAGTATGGTGGATCAAGCGCAGCGCGATGCACTAAACAACCTATAGAGACTCGATACAACCGGGCGGATGTCGAGAGGGATGAGAAAGACCTATTCGGATCCAACCCAAACTAACACCAAACAAACCCATCACAGGTGTTTCCTCGAGACCAAACGAGGAAGTCAACAGGAACTCACACAGTTGGCGTTTATTTATTCATTGTCGCCAGCAATTACTAGCCGGTATAGATATTCATCCCGATAAAATAAGCGGTGGGCACTTTTAGTTAACCATTCCGTTATAGTTGCAATAATTACTAATCGACATGAGATAGCATGAGATAAACCCAAACCCAGCGCTTGTTGGTACTATTATTCAGCCATTCCATTGTAGTTGCAATACTTACTAGTCGATACAATTGTCGCAAGCGACAACCAAACAAGCAATTGTGGCGTGACATTAGCCATTCCATTATAGTGAAGCTGATTACTAGTCATTATAAGTCAAATTTATAGCAATAAACTTTAGTTATAAGCTTGTCATGATCGAGATATCGCGGCTCCAAGTCGTCCATATCCATGACACGGCCGAAAGTTTTACCGGGTGCACCAATAGCAACACACGATCAACCTCGAAAACCAAATCAAAACCCAACGAGGCTTTCACGACTGAACAATCACAGATTAGGAAATATTTGTGGGCCACCTCTTAAGTAGATCCCAAGAATCTAAGCCACCGACCGAGACCTGCTCAAGGTCATGGGGACGGCCAGGAATTGACCGGGAACCCGGGAAGTGTGGTCTGGGCTTGTCGACATTACCGCTGAATCGCGCTACTGCATCCTAAATAAAGCATGCTGCCATGCTCCTCGCGACAACTTCTAAATACGTAAAGT